>PVJS01059233.1:0-11569 GCA_004027185.1 Glis glis | reverse complement strand
TGTACCCATGTGTGTGTGTGTATACACGTGAGTACTTTGTGTGTGTGGTGTGTGTGTGGTGTGCTAGGGATGGAACTCAGGGGCTTTCTACCTCTGAGCTATACCCCAGCCCTATTTTATTTTATTTTATTTTATTTTATTTTATTTTATTTTATTTTATTTTATTTGGAACAGGGTCTCACTAAGTTGCTGAGGGCCTCGCTAAGTTGCTGAGGCTGTCCTCGACTTCCTGTCTCAGCCTCCTAAGTACTGGGATTACAGGTGTGTGCCACCATGCCCAGCTATGAGTGCACATTTGCAAGTGTGCTATGTATGTGTGGGCGTGTATAGATGTTGTACCTTGACACGAACCAACCCCGTCTCCGTCTCCAGCCTTTGCCCGGGAATGCTTTTGTGGACGCAGAAAGCTCCCAGACGTGGACCCAGGGGGCCTGGGTTTAGAGCCCAGCATCTCCTTTCCTGTGTGACCTTGAGCCAGTTGCTTTACCTCTCTGTACTTCATTCCTGTTTAAAAACAAACAAACAACCCCCCAAAAACTCTTTTAGCTAGGAGTGATGGCTCATGCCTGTAATCCCAGTACTTGGGAGGCTGAGATAGGATTGCAGGTTCGAGGTCGGCCTCAGCAACTTAGTGAGACCCTGTTTCAAAAAAATATATATATATAAGAAGGGCTGGGGGTATATCTCTGAGGTAGAATGCTCCTGGGTTCAACCTCAGTACCAAAAATAAATAAATAAAGTTTCATATGCTGAGAGTTGGTCCCCAGTATAAGGGTCTTTAAAGGTGGTGGGTTCCTTAAGAAGTGGAGCCTTGTGGGAGGTGCCTGGTCCAACCGCCAGAATTCTGGGCTAAATATACTTCTTTCTTTTATAAATTACCAGTCTCAGGTATTTGGTTACAGCAACACAAAATGAACTAAGATAAGCGATTAAAGTCTTGCACATCTCAAGGAGCTCCTGTTGCCCGGCTTCCTTCATGAGGGTGGGGCAGCCTGTGCCTTCTGGTTCTTGCATTCTGGGAGTCCTGGTGAGTGGACGGGGCCCGGGCTCCAGCAAGAGGACCCCTCTCCCAAAGTGGTTCAGCAATCCTCCCGCCAGGACCAGGAGATCAAACCCTTGACCTTCAGGAGCCGGCCCAGGTTTCTCCCTCCTTCCCTCCCTCCCTCCGAGGATGGAACCCAGGGCCTAGTGCATTCTGGGAAAGCGCTCTTCCACTGAGCTACACCCCAGCCCCAAATTCATTATTTTAACACTTGAGGATCGCATGTTTTAATCTTCATGTTATCCCCCCACCCCGATTTCATCTGAATGTACTGTATTTGTGGTGGAAATTCTTACCAACCACCAGATCACCCGTCCCTGCAACCCGATAGGTACCTAGTTGCAATGAATGTTGTCTAATTTACAGTGAGGCAAAATGCTTTCTAATAATAAGGATTACCAGGTAATTATTCAAACATACATCACAAACTTGGATAAAGGGTCATTAAACACAAAAAGTAAAATGTTGTTGTAAACGTCTCTCTTTGTGAGAACAATTGGGGACAGATCCAAGCCTTCTTTCAGCTCTGAGGGTCAGAGCTTCTCATTCTTCTATTTGGGGAGGAAGCTGGACTTTCTGACAGCTGGGGGTTGCTGGAATCAGGTCAGGAGTGACCATGGAGACACCCAGGAAAGTGGCCAGGAGAGTGAAGAATAAAGATGGCCGGGCGTGGTGGCGCACGCTTGTAATTCTAGTACTTGGGAGGCTGAGACAGGAGGATCTGGGTTCGCGGCCAACCTCAGCTACTTAGGCCCTCTGCAACTTCGTGAGACCCTGTTTCAAAATAAAGAATAAAAAATAGGGCTGGGGGTGTAGCTCGGAGGTAGAATGCCCCTGGGTTCAATCCCCAGTACCAATAAATAAATAAATAAATAAATAAATAAATAAATAAATAAATAATAAAAAGAATAAAGATGGAGCCTGAAGCAAGTGCTACCGGGTACAGCTCTATAGATATGGCCCTGGCTTCTCATGGAGCAGCTGCCCTGCCGCTCCCTGGCGTCTGCACCCCAAGACCTAGCCAAGTCCTAAAGTCATCCTTCGTTCTGCTGCCTCCCCGACCCCCATTCCAATCTGATAGCAGTCTTGATGTCTCAGTTCCCCAAGTGCCCGAATGTGACCCGCTGCTGTCACCGTGCATCCCTCAACCCCCTAACTACTCTTCCCACCTCTCGCTTCCTCCATGCCCCACTACACGGTGCCACGGGGGGCTTTTCAAACACAAACTAAATTTTGTCTTTTCCCTTCCTGCAACCCTCCTCCTGCAACTTCTAGAATAAAACCCTGAACCTAGCCATATGTGGTGGTGCAGTACCTGGGAGGCTGAGACAGGAGGATTGCAGGTTCCTAGTACTTGGGAGGCTGAGACAGGAGGATTGCAGGTTCCAGGCCAGCCTCAGCAATTTAGTGAGACCCTGTTTCAAAATAAAATAGGGGGTGCAGATTGGAGGTAGAATGCCTCTGGGTTCAATCTCTCCCCCAAAAGTCCCCAAGTTTTATTTTTCTCTTGAGTCTGTAGGTTAGCAGTCGGGGGGTTTCTTCCACTGGGCTCCTGTGGGTTCCTTCATACAGTTGCTGTCATCCTATCGCTCCACTGGGGCTGGAGGTCCTCATGTGGCCCCACTTCCATATCTGGTAGTTGGTGCTAGCTGTAATAAGAACTTTATTTTATTTTATTATTATTATTTTTTTTTGCGGTACCGGGGATTGAATGCAGGGGCATTCTACCTCCGTGCCACACCCCCGGCCCTATTTTTTATACTTTATTTTGAAACCGGGTCTCACCAAGTTGCGGAGGACCTCACTAAGTAGAGAGAGAGAGAGACAGGGAGAGAGAGAGAGAGAGAGAGCTGAGGCTGGCCACGAACCCGGATCCTCCAGTCTCCGCCTCCCAAAATACTGGGATTACAAGTGTGCGCCACCATGCCTGGCTTTATTTTATTTTTTGCAGTACTGGGGATTGAACCCAGGGGCATTCTACCTCCCAGCTACACACTCAGCCCTATTTTTTAAAATTCTTTTTGAGACAGGATCTCACTAAGTTGCGGAGGGCCTAAGTAGCTTAGGCTGGCCACGAACCTGCAATCCTCCTGTCTCAGCCTCCCAAGTACTGGGATTACAAGCGTGTGCCACCACGCCCGGCTTGAACTTTGAATTTTATACTGAGTGAGATGGGGAGAGAGTGGGGGAGGACGCGCTGGTTCAGCGAGGAGGAGAAACTATGTGACTCATGGTAATGAGACATTGTGTGACCTGAGGCCAGGATGGCCAAGGGGCATTTGGACTATATTATTGTTATATTGAAAAATATCACCTTCCACTTCTGTCTACAAAGGACTAAGCTGGTCCAGAATTATACTCCCACTGTAAACAACAGAAAATTGGACAAAACACAGGGAGCAACTATTTTGAGACATTTGACAGCAGGAAGAACAGGACTGTGATTCTGGAGAAAAAGGAAAAGAACAAAGCGAGCCCACCATCACCCAGCTGTGCGCGGCAGGTCATCCCACAACTGCAGAACAGGGAGGGAAACCAAGAGCCCCAGGCGCCTGCTGACCCAGAGAGACTCAGACGGGGCTTTGGGGAGGCCAAGGCGGCTGACGTGTGGGACGGGTCACCAGCGAGAAGGGAGAAGCTAGGACAGAGGACTCTAGCCACCTGGGTGTGTCCCCTGAGTCTTTGGTGGATACCACATTCCTGGAGTGTAGAGTAAAAGCCCATGAGAGCCGGGCATGGTGGCGCACACTTGTCATCCCAATACTTGGGAGGTTGAGACCGGAGGATCCGGGTTCGCGGCCAGCCTCAGCTACTTAGTGAGGCCCTCCGCAACTTAGCGAGACCCTGTTTCAAAATAAAAAGAAAAATAGGGTTGGGGGTGTAGCTCGGAGGTAGAATGCCCCTGGGTTCAATCCCCAGTACTGCAAAAAAAAAAAAAAAAAAAAAAACCCATGAGGCCAGACAAGAGCAACTTTCAAGGAGCACCACGTTGAATATAGTTTGTCCCCTCTAAAGCTGAGGTTGAACCTTGATTGCCACTGTGATGGTGTTGGGAGATGGGATCTTCAAGGAGTGAGTAGGTCACAATGGGGGATTAACGCCTTTCTTGAAGGGGTGAGTTTTGCGTTTAGGAGGCTGAGTTAGATATCATGAGAGTGGACTGTCACAATGTCACAAAGCCAGGCTGCCCGTTGGCTTTGCTGCTTCACAGATCTACTTCCATTTGAGTCTAAGCAACATGTGACCCTCGCCAGATGTGGCACTATGCTGTTGGATTTCTCAGCCTCCAGAACATTGAGCCAAAATGAGCTCATTTCCTTTGTAAATTATCCAGTCTCAGGTTTTTTTTGTTTTTTTTTTTTTTGGTGGTACCGGGGATTGAACCCAGGGGAATTCTACCTCCAGGCTACACCCCCAGCCCTATTTTTTTATTCTTGATTTTGAAACAGGGTCTCACTAAGTTGCAGAGGCCTCACCAAGTAGCTGAGGCTGGCCGCGAACCCGGATCCTCCGGTCTCAGCCTCCCAAGTACTGGGATTACAAGCGTGCGCCACCATGCCCGGCTCAGTCTCAAGTATTCTGTTATAGCAACACAAGACAGATTAAGGCATAAGGAGAGAAAAATGACTGCAAATTTCACATATGACTAAGAACTGTTAGAGTTTCTTCAAGCTGGGGAGGAGAGACCTCACTGAATAAGAGTCATTAAGTAGGAGCCCTGGAAGGACTACAACTTAGAAGTGGAGTTAAGTTAATTTTAGACTAAAGACAAGACCTGCCCTGAAAGAATTTTAGAGCAAATCTCGAAGAGATTAAGCTAATCTGTAAGTAAATTGACTGGCTTCCAAAATAAGTCCAATACTCTTTTTTTTTTTTTTTGCGGTACCGGGGATTGAACCCAGGGGCGATCTACCCCCGTGCTACACCCCCGGCCCTATTTTTTTATACTTTATTTTGAAACCGGGTCTCACGAAGTTGCGGAGGGCTTCACTAGGTAGAGAGAGAGAGAGAGATAGGGAGAAAGAGAGAGAGAGAGAGAGAGCGAGCTGAGGCTGGCCACGAACCCGGATCCTCCGGTCTCCGCCTCCCAAAGTACTGGGATTACAAGCGTACGCCACCAAGCCCGGCTAAATCCAATACTCTTGAAGGGAATACAATAACATTTAGCACTTGACAATATAAAAATGTATAATTCCCAGCATCCAATAAAAAATCATGAAATCTATAACATAAAAAATGTGACTCATTGCTAGAAAAAAATTTAAAAAATCAGTCAACAGGAACATACCAACAAATGACACAGACATGGAATTAGCAGAAGAGGACATTAAAGCCGCTATAAGGAATAGGCCCCATATGCTCAAGGATGTACAAGAAAACATAAGTATGATGACGAGTGAAGCAGGGTATTAAAATGACTTATCTAGCAATGAAAACTATCGGAAATGAAAAATGCCCTTGGTGAGATTAACAGCAGATTAGTACAGGAAACTTGAAGACATAGCAACAGATAACATGTAAAATGAAGCTCAGAGAGAAACGGACTAAATAAAGTTGGACGAGGAGGAAGGAAGAACTGAGCTGCAGAACAATTCAAGTGGTTTATGACACGCACAATTAAAGCACCAGGAGGGGGAGAGAGGGAGATAAACAATTTTTTTTTTTTTTGTGGTGGTACTGGGAATTGAATCCAGAGGCATTCTACCTCCGAGCTACACTGCCAGACCAATTTTTTATTTCTTATTTGGAAACAAGTTAGCGGCGCCATTGTTGGAGATGGTGTTGACGTTGATTGATTCATTAGAAGTCTCTCACATGAATGACAACGGATTCAACATGACAAGATCTGAGGAGGCCGGGGAGGAGAAGAGATATCTCTTCTCTCTCACCTTCCTTCCATCAGTGTCCCACTTTTATTGAGAGTTATAACCAAAACATTGTAAGAATGATTAATCATAGGAGACAGCAAAGCAGTCATGGGGTGAGTCAGGGGAAAACAACAAAGTAGTCACAGATGAATCAGGGAAGGAAAGGGGAAACAAGGAAGATGTCAGGGGATGCGCTTATCGGTCTCATGGTCCTTGGAGATTTGTCTGCGTGCAGAAATCTCCACTTGGGTGGGCAGTGTGTGCCCCTCCCAAGCCGGACTGAGGTGACCTCAAAGCTGATGACTAACAAGGCTCACAACAAACAGAGTCTCACTAGGTTGCTGAGAGCCTCACTAAATTGCTGAGGCTGTCCTCGAACCTGCGATTCTCCTGTCTCAGCCTCCCAAGTACTAGGATTACAAGCGTGTGCCACCACGCCCAGCTCAAGACAAACAAATTTGAAGAAGAAATTTGTCAAAAAATTTTCAAATTTGATTTTAAAAATCCATGGATGTGCCAGCTATGGTGGTGCATGCTGTAATCCCAGTACTTGGGAGGCTGAGACAGAAGGATTGCAGGTTCAAGGCCAGCCTCAGCAATTTAGTGAGACTCTCAGTAACTTAGACCCTGTTTCCAAATAAGGGTGAGCTGGGGGTGTAGCTCAGAGGTAGAATGCCCTTGGGTTCAATTCCCAGCACCAAAAAATAACCCCAAACCCAAACCAAAAACAATATAAACAAGCTCTCCTAGAGCCAAGCCCAGTGAACCGTAAGTAGAATAAACATAGGAAAAGTATGGCAAGGGATGGATATCATGGTCAAATTGCTGGAGGTCAGCAATAAAGAGAAATTCTTTTTTTTTTTTTTAACACAGGTGCTTTATTTTAGAAGTTTATACTCTTTTTTTTTTATTGGTGCATTGTAATCATACATCTTGATGGGTTTCAGGATGGTAGAAGTATACATGCACGCATCGGTCAATTAGCCCTCCCCCAATTCCCACCCCCTTCCCTCCTCCCTCCCTCCTTCTCATGCTCAGCATAGTAGTTGACTTTGATATATTTGTGTATGTTCGTCCTGTGCATTAGAGCGCTTCCCTCTTCTCCCCTCCCGTCTTCCTCATTTATGTCACCTTCTTTACTCATCTGAGGTTTTCTCCATCGCCTGCCCGTGTCTCCAGGGGGGCTGTGGCTCACCCACCCGCATACTCAGTTCTGGGGGGCTCAGGGCAGGGCCATGGCCCATCCGCCCACATACTCAGCGCTGGGGGTGCTCTGGGGTGGGGCCGTGGCTCACCTGCCCGCGTCCTCAGTGCTGGGGTGCTCCAGGGTGGGGCTGTGGCTCACCCACCTACGTTCTCAGTGCTGGGGTGCTCCGGGGTGGGGCCATGGCTCACCCACCCGTGTCCTCAGTGCTGGGGTGCTCCAGAGAGGGGCCATGGCTCACCCGCCCGTGTCCTCAGTGCTGGGCTGCTCCCGGGCAGGGCTACATCATCTTTGTCTCTCCTCTTAGCTCTCACTGGGGAAGCAGAGCACACGGCCTATCTTTTGTAACTGTCTCCGTCATAGGTGCGGGTCTGGTCCGACTGGAGCTTCACCATGGTCCGGAGTTGACTGCTTTTGATGATGGTCTGTAGTCACTAGCTCCACAGGGATCTGCTGCTTCTTTGCTGGAGGTCTCTGGGAGCCGCTGTGCCAGCGTGGCCTCCAAGATGGCGCCACCACCTCTGCTCTCCGCTCACCAGGTGAGATGCATGGAGCTCTTTACAGTCCTCTGCTCTCTCTGCTGCCTCCTATTCCGCTGCATTTCGACTGCCATTGTTTTGTTGAGTTTTGGCTGCTTTTCTTTCCTTGTGAAGAAGCAGTCTTCCCGCTGGTTGAGTTCTGAGACTCAGAAAGCCTGAAGCACTCTGTCTCCCTCTAACCCGCCATCTTTAACCTCCAAGAGAAATTCTTGAAGCAGGCAGAAAAAAATGACATTACATATAGAGAAACAAAGACAGTAAGTTTTAATTACACCAATCAAGTAAAAAAGAGAGGACACAAATTACTATAGTAAGTAATGAAAGAGGCCATCACTATCAATCCTACAGACATGAAATGGAGAATAAGGAAAGTTCTGAAGAACTTTATGCCAATAAAATATACAACCTAGATGAAATAGGGAAATTCCATAAAGGAAACACATTATTCAAAGTTGACCCAACAGGAAATAAACAACTTGAATGGTCTTGTGTAAATCAAATAAACTGAATTTGTACTTTAAAAGCATCCCACAAGCCGGGCTTGTAATCCCAGTACTTGGGAAGCTGAGACAGGAGGATCTGGGTTCGTGGCCAGCCTCAGCTACTTAGTGAGGCCCTCCGCAACTTCGCGAGACCCTGTTTCAAAATAAAGAATAAAACAGGGCGGGGGTGTAGCTTGGAGGTAGAATGCCCCTGGGTTCAATTCCTGGTACTGCAAAAAAAAAAAAAAAAAAAAAAAAAGCATCCCACAAAGAAAACTCTAGGCCTGGATGGCTTCATTGATGAATTACATCAAGTATTTATGGAAAAGATAATACTAGTCCTATATAATCTCAGAAAACAGAGGAGATGCATTTTTTAAGGCCACTCTTACCATGACATAAAAACCAAAGATATCACAAGAGTATTAGAGGCCTATATCCCACATGAACATAAATGCCAAATTCTTTAACAAAATTTTAGCAAATCAAATCCAACACTACATAGAAAAGATAAGATATTGAGCCGGGCGTGGTGGTGCACCCTTGTAATCTTAGTACTTGGGAGGCTGAGACAGGAGGATCACAGGTACAAAGCCAGCAACCTAGTGAGACCTTGTTTCCAAATAAGAAATAAAATTGGGTTGGGGGTGTAGCTTGGAGTTAGAATGCCTCTGGGTTCAATCTCCAGAGCCAAAATAAAAAAGAAGGAAAAAAAGAAAAGGTATCATAATCAAATGGAGTTTATCCTGGGACTGTAAACTTGGTTCAACATTCAAAAATCAACAAAATTAATTCATCATATTAACAGAATGCAGGAGGAAAACCATATGATCATCTCAAGGGATGTTGAAAAGTATTTGACAAAATTAAACACTGCATTGTGATAATAAAACCACAACAGGCCAGGCACTATGGTGCATGCCTATAATCCCAGCTACTTGGGAGGCTGAGGAAGGAGGATTGCAAGTTTGAGGCCAATCTGGGCAATTTAGTGAGACCTTGTCTTGAAATTAAGAAAAAAACAATAAAAAAAAGGGCTGGAAATGTACCTCAGTTTAGAGTATAGCATGCGTGAGACCCTGGGTTTGATCCCCAGCACCACAAACAACAACAACAACAACAAACTCTCAACAAGTCAGGAACAGAAGGGAATTTCTTTGACCAATCTTATATAGCTAACATCAAATCAATGGTGAAAGGCTCAATATTTTCTACCTAAGATCAAAAATAAAGAAAAACGTCCATTCTTATTGCTTCTTAAAACATATTACTAGTATTCCTAGTCAGTACCTAAAACAAGAAAAAGAAATAGAATAAATAAATATCTGAAAAGAAGTAAAATTGCCTGTATTTGTAGATTACATGATCATGTATGTAGAAAACCCAAAGGAATCTACAAAGTAGCTACTAGAGATAGCGAATTTAGCAATGTTGTGGCACACAAGGTTATTATTACAAAAATTAACTGAATTTCTATGCACCAGCAATAAAAAACTAGAAAATCAAAGAAAAACTTCATTTAAGTAGCATAAAAATTAAAATTATCAGAACAAATTTAAGAAAAGATATGCAAGACTTGCACTTTGCAAATTATAAAACCTTGCAAAGGGAAATTGAATAAAACCCAAATAAATAGCAAGATATGCCATGTTCATGGATTGGAAATTTGATATTAAGATGGTAACTCGCCTCAAATTATCTATTGTTTTAATGGAATCCCAATCAAAAGCCTCGTTGGGTTTTTGAAGAAATTGACAATCTAGTTTTTTAAAACATTTATATGGAAAGGCAAAGAATCCAGAATAACAACAACAAAATCTTGAAAAACAGGAATAAGGTTGGAAGACTTATGCTACCTAATTTCAAGGCCTACCATAGAGCTACAACAATCAAATCAGTGTTTATTTATTTATTTATTTTTTGCGGTACCGGGGATTGAACGCAGGGGTGTTCTACCTCTGCGCTACACCCCCGGTCCTATTTTTTATACTTTATTTTGAAACTGGGTCTCACGAAGTTGCGAAGGGCCTCACTAAGTAGAGAGAGAGAGAGCTGAGGCTGGCCGCGAACCCGGATCCCCCCGTCTCCGCCTCCCAAAGTACTGGGATTACAAGCGTGCGCCACCACGCCCGGCCAAATCAGTGTTTTTGGTGTAAAGATAGCCACGTAGCTCAATGAAACAAAATAGAGAGTCCAGAAACATACTTGTACTCAAACTTACTTGTACTCCATTGATTTTTGATAAAGGTACAAAGGTAATTCAATAGGGAAAAGATAGACTTTTAAACAAATAGTACTGAACAAGATAAACATCAGTATTTAAAAAAGTGAAGTTTGACCTTTATCACAACCAACACAAAGTGGATTCAAAATGGATCATGGGCTTAATTATACATAGTGAGTGAATGTGTTCAGAGAAATGAAAGTAGAAAAGATCTATCACGCCGCGCGTGGTGGCACACACCTGTAATCCCAGTACTTGGGAGGCTGAGACAGGAGGATCGCAGGTTAGAGGACAGTCTCAGCAAGTAGTGAGACTCTCATCAACCTAGTGAGACCCTGTTTCCAAATAAAAATAAAATAGGGCTGGGGTGTAGCTTGGAGGTAGAATGCCCCCGGGTTCGATTCCCAGTACCAAAAAGAAAAAAAAAAAAAAAGAAAAGATCTATCAACAAAAGTCTGGCACCATAAGAAATATTTTTAAAAGTTCTTCGGTGGAAGGAAAATATACAGATAGAAGTTTTGATTTACATAATGGAATGAAGAACACCAGAAACCGAAATATAAATGGATAAATATAAAACATTCTTTGTGTGTGTGTGTGTGTGTGTGTGTGTGTGTGTGTGGTACTGGGGATTGAACCCAGGAGCATTCTATCTCTGAGCTATACCTCCAGCCCTCTTTTATCTTTTCATTTTGAAACAGGGTCTCATTAAGTTGCAGAGGGCCTCACTAAGTTGCTAAGGCTGGCTGCGAACCTGCGATCCTCCTGTCTCAGCCTCCCAAGTACTGGGATTACAAGCGTGTGCCACTCTTTTTCTTATGTTTAATCTTTTAAAGATAATATTTGACCATCTAAAGAAAAATGAATAGCAATGTACTATAGAGTTGTTTGTTTTGATGCTGGGGATCGAACCTGGGGTGTCATGAATACTAAGCACACACTCTACCAGTGAGCTAGGCCCCCAGCCTACAGGGTTTTGCGGAAGTAATATATATGATGGACAAGCACAAAGTAAAATGTTCTACGGTTGTACTGTTGTGAGATCTTATGTCACATGAGGTGGCACGATATTAATTGAAGGTAAACTGAGGCAAGTTAAAGATGTATATCATGAACCCTAGGGAAGCCGGGCGTGGTGGCGCACGCTGGTAATCCCAGTACTTTGGGAGGCAGAGACCGGAGGATCCGGGTTCGCGGCCAGCCTCAGCTC
>PVJS01059232.1:2500-11577 GCA_004027185.1 Glis glis | reverse complement strand
AGAGAGAGAGCGAGAGAGCTGAGGCTGGCCACGAACCCGGATCCTCTGGTCTCCGCCTCCCAAAGTACTGGGATTACAAGGGTGCGCTACCACGCCCGGCTTGTACTTTTAATATTTAATTAGTTCATTTATTTATTTTGGAACTGGGGATTGAACCAAGGGTCTCTTACATGCTAAGCACATGTTCTACCACTGGGCCACAGCCCCAGCTCTCAACTGTGATTTTTGGGGGTACTAGGGATTGAACTCAGGAACATTTTACCTTTGAGCTACACTCCCAGCCCCATTTTATTTTTTTATTTGAAACAAGGTCCTGCTAAGTTGCTGAGTCTGGCCTCAAACCTACAATCTTTCTGTCTCAACTTCCCAAGTACTGGGATTACAGGTGTGCACCACCACACCTGGCTCAACTATGATTTTTGTTAAAAAAAAATCTACTTGCCTCAAATTCACCTAAAATATATCTGTGACTATGCAATTGATGGTCACAAATTTCTTCATTTTGAATTGTTATATATGTATTAGGATGTAAATATTTGTGTGTGTGTGTGTGTGTGTATGTGTGTGTGTATGTATGTGTGTGTGTGTGGTGCTGGGGATTGAATCCAGAGGTATTGTGCCTCCGAGATAAACCCCCAGTCCTATTTTATTTTGTATTTTGAAACAGGGTCTCATTAAGTTGATACGAGATTAAGTTGAGGCTGAGATAGGAGGATCAAAGGTTCAAGGACAGCCTCAGCAACATAGTGAGACTCTCAGCAACCTAGCAAGACCCTGTTTCCAAACAACATAAAAGAAGGGCTGGGGATGTAGCGTAGAGGTAGAATGTACCTGGGTTCAATCCCCAGTACTACACACACACTCAAAATGAAAATCTACCATATATATATATATTTGAAAAATATGTATTGTAAAAAATAGACAACGGGCTAGGGATACTGTAGCTCAGTGGTAGAGTACTAGCATGCACGAGGCCCTGAGTTTAATTCCCAGTACTACAAAGAAATTTGACAAAATACTCAATTATAGAGGAATCTTATCCTTCAATTTGTTGTAATGAATATATCACACAAAACTATTTCGGAGTTCTCATTTTAAAGGAATTTAAAACCAGTTGCTAAGAAGAATCACGGTAGAGTGATGTTGAACACATTCTATGCAAGCATGTAATTATGAATCATAGTTAGGAAGTAAGTCATTTACAAGCATAGTAAGTTAGTTGGTCTTTATCATTAACTTCATCTTCATGTGGATTCTTGCACAACATTCCACAGAAAGAGAGGAAAAATAAATCACAAACTATTTCTCACTTGGAGTATGTTCAAATTAAAACAACATCCTCTGATAAGAGCTGAACTTGGTACTCTAGCTTGTATTATTTATAATCTCCCAGGGAAGTTTTGGGAAGGATATGCAAAACTACCATGAGTACCTATTTTTTTTCTTTCTTTTTTTTTTTATTTGGTACTGGGGATTGAACCCAGTGACATTCTACCTTGAGCTACACCCCAGCCCTATTTTTTTTTTTATTTTGAAACAGGATCTCTCTAAGTTTCTGAGGGCCTCCCTAAGTTGCTGAGGCTGGCTTCCAACCTGTGATCCTCTTGTCTTAGCCTCCCAAGTACTGGATTACAGGCATGTGCCACCATGCCCGGCTCCGTGATATATTTGAAGGAACAAACTAATGTTTGTGCCTTGACCCACCTGGGCTGGCCTTAAGACCACATGGAGTAATGGATGTGTGAAATCATTCCTCCACTTTAACATATAAGGCTGTGTGATACTTGCCACCATGGATCAGAACTGAATTCAGTTTTTATGCTTTTTTAATTTTTGTAGTTCTGGCAATTGAACCCAGGGCTATAATCATGCCAGGCATGTGTTCTACCACTGAGCTGCAACTCTAGTCATTTATTTTTATTAATTGATTTATAATTTATTTATTTATTTTTGTGGTGCTGGGGATTGAGCTCAGGTCCTGGTGCATGCTGGGAGAGTACTCTACAACTGAGAGAGACCCAGTTCCTCTTTATTCTTAAAAATAGAATAGCCGGGCGTGGTGGTGCACGCTTGTAATCCCAGTACTTTGGGAGGCAGAGACTGGAGGATCCGGGTTCGCGGCCAGCCTCAGCTCTCTCTCTCTCTCTCTCTCCCTGTCTCTCTCTCTCTCTCTCTCTCTCTCCTTAGTGAGGCCCTCCTCAACTTCGTGAGACCCGGTTTCAAAATAAAGTATAAAAAAATAGGGCTGGGGGCATAGCGCAGAGGTAGAATGCCCCTGTGTTCAATCCCCGGTACCGCAAAAAAAAAATAGAATATACATAATATATAATATACTATATATATTTATATATTTTATATAAAATGAGTTTGATTTTTTCATATTCCTAATAGAGAAAAACAAAATGTTATAATTTTCTGAAGCTGAAGAGCAGTATTTCTCCACATATAGTCTGTGTTAGCTTTCCATCATTATAACAGAATGCCTGATATAATCAATTTATAAAGAGGAAAGAGCCAGGTGTGGTGGCGCACACCTGTAATCCCAGTACCTGGGAGGGTGAGAGAGGAAGATCGCAGGTTCCAGACCAGCCTCAGCAACTTAGCAAGACTCTCAACAACTTACTGAGACCCTGTGTCCAAAATAAATAAATAAATAAATAAATAAATAAATAGGGCTGGAGGTGTAGCTTAGAGGTAGAATGCCCCTGGGTTCAATCCCAGTAACACACACACAACTTACTGAGACCCTGTGTCCAAAATAAATAAATAAATAAATAAATAAATAAATAGGGCTGGAGGTGTAGCTTAGAGGTAGAATGCCCCTGGGTTCAATCCCAGTAACACACACACACACACACACACACACACACACACACACACACACACACGCAGAGCCACTTCTGAATTGGAGTACCTCCTGTATGGGACCAGGTAACACAGGGTGCTTTGTCCTGCTTTTGTCATATCTCTAAACTGTGATGAAGGATTATTTATTTTCAGTTGATCTTGAGTGATTATTTTGAAAAGTCAGATACTCAGATTACTTGTGTGAGAATCACACAGAGGGTGTGTTAAGGAGTAAATTTCTGGACCTCTCCGGAGGCAGGGTCTGAAAATTTGCATTTTAAGTGCATATCTTAACCAATTACCAAGCCAGGCTTGGTGGCCCAAGCTTGTAATCCTAGTACTTGGGAGGCTCAGACAGGAGGATCACAGATTTGAGGCCAGCATCAGCAATTTGGTGAGAACCTCAGCAATTTAGACCGTTTCAAAATAAAAAATAAAATAGGAATGGGAGTGAAGCTTGTAGATAGAATGCCCCTGGGTTCCATCCTCAGCACCACACACACACACACACACACACACACACACGCACCTAACCAATTACCATGTACACTGATGTTCCTACTTCATTGCTGTAGTATTTCTTGAGACAGAATCTTAGAGATTCTTAGTTTTTTTTTTTTTCTCCTGCTGCTGGCGATCAAACTCAGGGCTCACACATGCTAGGCAAGGCTGAGCTATATCGCCATAATTTTTTTTATTTTAATTTTTTAAGTTTTTACTATTATTATTTTTTATTTTGAAATAGTGTCTTGCTAAATTGCCCAGTTAGCCTTGAACTTGTGATCCTCCTGACTCAGCCTCTGGAGTAGCTGGGATTATAGGTATGCGCCACCAAGCCTGCCTCTTAGTTTGTGTATGTGTGTGTGGGGGGATACTAGGGGGCTCTACTTCCAAGCTATACCCCCAGCCCTTTTTATTTTTTGTTTTGAAACAGTGTCTTGCTAGGTTGCTGAGAGTCTCACTAAGTTACTGAGGCTGGTATCAAACCTTGGATCCTCCTATTTTAGCCTCCCAAGTACTGGGATTACAGGTGTGTATTTATCACACTCGGCTTCTTACTTAGTTCTTATTCAACTTTTGGACATTTTCCAGTACTGGGGATGGAATCCAGAGCTGCTTTACCATTGAGCTACATCCCAGCCTTTTTAAATTGTATATTGAGACAGGGTCTTACCAAGTTGCCCAAGCTGGGCTTGGCCTGCGATCTTCCTGCTTCAGCCTCCCCAGTAGCTGGGATTACAGATGTGCACCATCATCCCTGGCCATCATCACTATTTCTAGCCTTGGAAAAGGCCAGGCAAAGGTAAGTGATAGTGCTACAATTGGGGAAGGTGAGGGAAGCAATAAAAGTTGTGTTTATGTGCGTTGTCTACTTGAAATGCTCCCCTGCTAGGGCAATTTGCACAAAAAATAGAGTTGAATAATTTGGAACAAAACGCTAAATCTTCATGTTACACCTTCATGTCAAGCAAAATTTTTCCGTTATGAACTATTTGTACTGATTTTTTTTTCCTTTACAAGCAGGTGAAAACAGTAGAAGACTAGTGAGAAGGGTTGCGCAGGGCCTCCTACCCGGCCTTCGGCTTCAGTTCCTTCAACGCACCCAGGGCTTCTCAGTGATACAAGAGCCCGTCCAGTGGGCTCTTCATGCATGTTCTCATCTTCTGACCTCTCAGAAGATTCAACTTTTGAACAGAGAGTCTTACACTCCTGGTGTCCCTCCCTCCCTTCCTCCCTCCCTTCCTTTCTTCCTTCCTTCCATACTGAGATTGAACCCAGGGGATTTCTACCCTCAGCCCTATCTGTCTATCTATCTATCTATCATCTATCTATCTATCTATCATCTATCATCTTTCCAATTTTGAAACAGGTCTCTCTAAGTTACTGGGGGTCTCACTAAGTTGCTGAGGCTGGCCTTGAACCTGCGATTCTCCTCAGCCTCTCAAGTAGTGGGATTACAGGCGTGCCACCACACCCAGCTGAGCCTATCTTTTAACCACTCACCTCACACCTTCTCTTGTTCTACAAGACCATTCCACTGAGCTTATCTATTCTGTTAGCTTCAATTGCCAACTGCAAGCTCATTTCTCCTGTATCTGTCGCTTCCATCATGTCTGTCCTCCGAGTTCCAGTTCTGTGGTCCTTCTTGCACACTGGGCAGTTTCGCCAGTCTTTCCCTACAGAGCATTCAACTGTGAGTATCTGCACAACTGAACTCATTTGTTTTCTTGCTTTTATTCTTCCACTTCGTTCACGGTGTCCCTGTTCTCCTTGTCACCAGTGCAAGGACCTGCGAGCTCTTCTTCAGTCTTCTTTTCTCTGATCATCCGCATCTACCTGGTGGTTAAGTCCAGTTCATCTTACCTCCCTACCATTTTTATTTTATTTCAATTTCTTCCTGCTTTTCCCTTGTATTGCCACAACTACAGTTCTGGACTGTCATACATGTTATTCTCACTCTTTTGAACAAAGAATTCATTTTTATGATATTGTGAATCTCTTAACTAGTAATTTTCTCTTCTTTGAATTTTCTACTATGATGCTTGGGGCCATATGTAAAGGTGACCTATGAAAAAACTCATAGGAATTTATGGAATGGTTTTCTAAACTAACTTCTCTCTTACCAACATCATATTCCCTTGGGCTCACTTTCTTAATTGTTTCAGTTTTGTTTTGTGTTACTCCACTTGCAGTTTCACAAATTTGTGAACATATAC
Source organism: Glis glis (assembly GCA_004027185.1). Lineage (NCBI taxonomy): Eukaryota > Metazoa > Chordata > Mammalia > Rodentia > Gliridae > Glis > Glis glis. The sequence goes on along the minus strand of PVJS01059232.1, from coordinate 6,013 downwards.
ACAGGTGTGTGTGCATATAGACGCACCGGGACCCTGTGCTGACATGACGTTTCTCACCTCCCCACTGTGCAAACACCTACAGCTTCTAGGTCTCAACTCAGGGTCATTTTATTGTGACATAAAAACAACTAGTTTGTGCCACTTCAAAATGGCATGTATGCTTTTTTATTTTACACTAAGGATTGAGCCCAGGGTATTCTATCTCTAAGTTATAGCCCCAGTCTTTATTTTATTATTTGTGGTACTGAAGATTGAACCCAGGGACTTCTACCTTTGAGTTACACCTCTAGTCCTATTTTATTATTTTGAAACAGGGTCTCTAAGTTGCTGAGGGCCTTGCTAAGTTTTCAAGGCTGGCCTCGAACCTGTCATCCTCCTTTTTTCAGTCTCCCAAGTAATAGAATTACAAATGTATGCCACCACACCCAGCTTTATTTTTTTTAGTTTGAAACAGTTTCACTAAGTTGCTGAGGCTGGTCTTGAACCTGGATCCTCCTGTCTTAGCCTCCTAAGTACTGGGATCACCGGTGGGCGTCACTGCGCCTGGCGACATGTATACTTTTTAGCACCTATTTCTTTTATTTGCTTAAATATTTTTGTCCCTCCTGAAGTGTAATTTCTGTGAGATCAGAGACTGCATCTTCTTATCTTTCTATAAGACAGAATCCACATTTAGAAATGGCTCATGAAATGATTCTATAAATAATAATAGTTATCCTTACTGAGTAAGTACCATGTGACAATAAACAGGTTATACTTCAATGACCTCTTAGTAAAACCACATATATCAGCCAAGTGTGGAGGAGCATTCCTGTAATCCCAGTACCTGAGAGGCTGAGACAGGAGAATCACAGCCTTAAGGCCAGCTTCAGCAAGACAGTGTTTCCAAATAAAAAATAAAATGGGGCTGGAGGTGTAGCTCAGAGGTAGAATGCCCCTGGGTTCAATCCCCAGTACCATAAACAAACAAAAACAACTTATATCACTTCTATATTTTACAGATTTCTGTAATTCTGTATTAGTTTTTAATCATTTTTAAAGCCCTGTTTCTCTGCAATAACAATAGAGAAACCCTTAAAAACAAATGTGTGTTACATGTTGGTTCCAAGAAGGAGGGATGTTGGGCAAACCACATCCTGCTCTCAAAGGAATCAACGAAAACCACAAGTAAAGCGTGAGATCAGGAGCCGAGGCTGATGAAATCGCCTGGCCTTGTGACCGCTGGTCAGCAGCGCGTTACTCATGGAAATGACACATGCTTTGCATTTTTATACAGCCTAGGCACGCATTTCTAGGCGTATCTGTGAGAAGGAGACAGAGTAGAGCAGGGAATTGCTTTGATGTTCCCAGGTCCAGTTTCCGGAGGGCTGCAATAACCAGATAGCATCGACGGAGGGGCTTGCACAACACATGCTTTGTCCCACAGGCCTGGAGGCTGGGTGTCTGAAGTCAAGGGGTTGACAGGGCAGATGCTAACTCTTATCTCCCGCCTCGCTTCTCCAGCCCGCTGGCATCCTTGGCATCCCTTGGCTTGCGGCTGCATCCCTCCAACCTCTGTCTCCATAACATGGCTTTGTCGCTGTGGGTGTGCAAATTTCCTTCTTTTCATAAATTTATCTGAATCCAATATCATCTCATCCCAACTTGACTCTATCGCAAAGACACTATTTCTAAGTAAGGTCTCAGTCGTGATTTCTAGGGACTAGGATTTGAGCAACTCCAGCCAGGACACTGCCTCAAATCCCCTTGGACCACGAGCTCAGCAGTGCCCCCTGCTTTGTGGGTAGTGGGGGTGAGGAAGGCAGGAGGTGAACAGGCCCTGGCATCCTGGGCTTCTGCATCACAATGTGGCCCCCACTTCTCCGCTTCGGGTGGGCAAGGCTAGGAAGCATTATTGATTTTTATTGCGTAGGTTTCTGAAATTGAATTTGAAGCAAATATGTATTTTGAGTTTAAAAATAATTATAAAATGTGCATTAGATTTGAGTTTATATTATTTTTAGGGTTTTTTTTTTTGGTACTGGGGATTGAACCTAGGATTGTTCTACTTCTGGGCTACATCCCCAGCCCATTTTATTTTGAAATAGGGTCTCACTAAGTTGCTGAGGCTGGTCTCAAACTTGTGATCCTTCTGTCTCAGCCTCCCAAGTACTGGGATTACAGGCCTGTACCACTGTACCTGGCTTTATTTATTTACTTTGCGGTACCGGGGATTGAACCCAGGGGCATTCTACCTCCAAGCTACACCCACAGCCCTATTTTTTATCCTTTATTTTGAAACCGGTCTCACGAAGTTGCGGAGGGCCTCACTAAGTAGCTGAGGCTGGCCGCGAACCCGGATCCTCCGGTCTCAGCCTCCCAAGTACTGGGATTACAAGCATGTGCCACCACTCCCAGCCTGTACCTGGCTTTATTTTTAGATTTTTTAAAAAAGCACATACATGATCTCTGAAATCATTTAACCATATGAAAAGAAGCTTAATGTGCCAGAAGCCATATCTCACTAAATAATAGAAGTAGAGGAGAAAATGAAATAGATAAACTGAAGAATTTATGAAAGAGTAGATCTGGAAGAGCCCTTAAAGATTTTCTAGTTTAGGTCAATCAATCCTATCTTTTTTTTTCCTTCCTGGTACTGTGAATTGAACCCTGGGGCAATCTACCTCTGAGCTCCAGCCCGAGCCTTTTTAATTTTGAAACAGGTCTTGCTAAATTGCTAAAGCTGGTCTTGAATCTGTGATCCTCCTGTTTCTGCCTCCCAAGAAGTGGGATGAAAGGTATGCACCATCGTACCTGGTGGCTTTTTTTTTTTTAATAACCGTCTTCTGGAAAATCCTCCAAATCCCTGAAAGTAATTAAGCTGGGCATGGTGGTGCAGGCCTGAAATCCCAGTATTTGGGAGGCTGAGACAGGAGGATCGCAATTTCGAGGTTATCCTCAGCAACTTTAATGAGACCCTGTTTCAAAAATAAAATATAAAAAAGGCTGGGGGTGGTAGCTCAGAGATAGAATGCCCCTGGGTTCAATCCATAGTACCAAAGGGAAAAAAGAAAGAGAGAGAGAGAATAATTAATTCATTCATTAAACATACTTATTTCTTATTATATACCAGGCATTGTTCTAGAAGCTAAAGATAGAGTAATAATGAAAATAGACAAAAACCTCTAAGTTCTTGGGGGTTTATATTCTCTAATGAGACAAGGTTATCTTTCCAACTTATGCAATTAGCAAGATTTGGGTTTTGCATGCTTTTTCCAGTAATGGTTGATGGAAGGTGTTACTGAGGCACCCTCAGTGGTAGGTCAGATTCCTTGGTGACCTGTGCCAGGAGCGACATGCAGTTGATTGAGATGTGGTCGAGGAGGGAATAGAGGGAATAGAGGTCTATCTCGGACAGTCGTGTGTGTGTGTATGTGTGTGTGTGTGTGTGTGTGTGTGTGTGTGTGCGTGCACGCTTAAGTATCTGAGCAATATGGAAACTATTCCTATGACCTTGAACTTTTTGTCCTAGAG
>PVJS01059231.1:0-11569 GCA_004027185.1 Glis glis | reverse complement strand
AGAGAGAGAGAGAGAGAGAGAGCTGAGGCTGGCCGCGAACCCGGATCCTCTGGTCTCTGCCTCCCAAAGTACTGGGATTACAAGCGTGTGCCACCACGCCTGGCTCCCAGCCCTATTTTTATTCTTTATTTTGAAACAGGCTCTCACTAAGTTGTGGAGGGCCTCACTAAGTAGCCGAGGCTGGCCACAAACCTGCAATCTTCCTGTCTCAGCCTCCCAAGTACTGGGATTACAAGCATGCGCCACCACGCCCGGCTTAAAATAAATAATTAAAAACATTTTTTTTTTTTGCTGAATTGAAAGACAGAGGTTTCCAGATTGAAGGGACATACTAAGTATATAAAGCAATAATAAAAGTAAATCAATATCAGTATACATCCTGGTGAAATTGTAGAACACTTAGGATGGAGTGAAAATTCTATAAACTTTCAGAAGGAAAAAAAATCAAGAGAATAAGAATCAGTTCTTCTTCTTCTTCTTCTTCTTCTTCTTCTTCTTCTTTCTTCTTTCTTCTTTCTTCTTTCTTCTTCTCTTTTGGGGATTGAACTCAGGGGCATTCTACCTCCGAGCTCCACCCCCAGCCCTATTTTTTTATTCTTTATTTTGAAACAGGCTCTCACTAAGTTGCAGAGGGCCTCACTAAGTAGCTGAGGCTGGTCGCAAACCCAGATCTTCCCGTCTCAGCCTCCCAAGTACTTGGATCACAAGTGTGTGACACCACACCCGCTGAACCCAGGGGCATTCTATCTCCAAGTTATACCCCCAGCCCTTTTTATTTTTCATTTTGAAAAGGGGGTCTTGCTAAGTTGTCAAGGGCCTCCCTAAGTTGCTGAGACTGGCCTTGAACCTGTGGTTCCCTGTCTCAGCATCCCAAGGACTGGGATTACAGATGTGCACTGCCATGCCCAGCTAGTTTCAGCCTTCTTGATGGTAACAATAGATGTTGGAAGAGAATGGAGAAGTATCTTCAAGACTCTAAGAAAAATAATTTCCTACCTGGAGTGTGATACCTAGCTAAGATATCAATCCAAGGTCAGCCACACAGAGTCTCAAACAATTTACTTCCTGTTTTTTCTAAGGAGTAAATCAAGAAAAGGAGTCAAGTACAGGAAATAGGGCTTCTTAAACAGGGGTAGTAAAGGACCAAACTTCTCCAACACAGAAGAGAAAGGAATTCTCCAAGGGGATGGTGAAGGGAGATAGCTCTGTCCCCAGTGTACAGGGCTGCTAGTCCAAGGTGGAACAGGTCAGTCGGCCCCTGGAGAAATTCCTTCAAGAAGATGACATTAACAGAATATCTAATGTAATTAATATCTCAAGAAAATATACAGATAGCTGATTAACTTAGTGTGTCATTAAGTAAATAGGAAACTTAGCCAAATAAAACTCAAGACCATTTTCAGTTCTAGAGAATATAAAAAGTTGAAAAGAAAATGAAAAGTAATATTTTATTGCCTGGCTCAGCTCTGATTAACATGCAAAGTAATAAAAGAGTAGATACTGAGTATTGATCTTTCAAAAGCCTGACATACAACTGTACTTAAAGGCGGGGAATGAGAAATAGGGGTGATATAGTATGGGGGATGAAAGAGCTAAATGCCCAATGCTCATTTTCTTTCTTCCTTTCTTTTTTTTGTTTTTTGTTTTTTCTTTTTTGTACTGGGGATTAAGCCCAGAACATTCTACCTCTGAGCTATACTCCAACCCCTCCCCACCTTTTTTTTTTTGTGTGTGTGTGGTACTAGGGATTGAACCCAGGGGCATTCTACCTCTGAGCTACACTCCCAGCCCTATTTTTTATTATTTATTTTTGAAACAGGGTCTCACTAAGTTGCGGAGGGCCTCACTAAGTAGCTGAGGCTGGTCGCCAACCTGCAATCCTCCTCTCTCAGCCTCACAAGTACTGGGATTATAAGTGTGTACTACTATGCCTGGCGCGCTCTCTCTCTCTCTCTCTCTCTCTCTCTCTCTCTCTCTCTCTTTGTGGTTCTGGGGATTTACCCAGAGTCATTCTACCTTTGAGCTATACCACCCCCCCCCAGCCTGATTTTATTTCTTATTTGGAAACAAGGTCTTGCTAGGTTGCTGAGAGTCTCACTACTTGCTGAGGCTGTCCTCAAACCTGTGATCCTCCTGTCTCAGCCTCCCAAGTGCTGGGATTACAGGTGTGCACCACCACACCTGGCTCCAGCTCCCTTTTTATTTTTTGAAACAGGATCTTTCTAAGTTGCTGAGGATCTCACTAAGTTGCTGAGACTGGCCTTGAACATGCAATCCTCCTGTCTCAGTCTCCCAAGTACTAAGATTACAGATGCACGCCACCACATCTGGCTTAAATGCTCATTTTCTGTAGTGGGAAATTCATAGATAACGTCTAAAACTAAAAAATCTATGCAGTTACTTTTTATTTATTTATTTATTTATTTATTTATTTGCAGTACTGGGGATTGAACCCAGGGGCATTCTACCTCTGAGCTACAGGGTCTCACTGAATTGCGGAGGGCCTCACTAAGTAGATGAAGCTGGCCATGAACCTGCGATCCTCCTGTCTCAGCCTTCCAAGTACTGGGATTACAAGCGTGCACCACCACGCCTGGCTCCATGCAGTAATATTTAAGTGTGATATTTAGAGTTATGGGAGAAAGTACTCAGAAATTAGCTAAAAGGGAGAAAAGCATTTGTCTTTGAAAAAGAAGTAGAAGGAGGAGGGTAAGAACTGCAGGTTCTTAACAAATTTTATATGGCAAATTGATTCTTTATGTGTATATATAATGTTGACTGAAATGTTCAAGTTAAAAGGTCCAAAAAGGGCTGGGGGTGGAGGTGAAGGGCAGTGGAATGGATAGAGCTGGAAGAAAGGAAGAATGGAGACTAAGCCAAGGAGAGAGGAATGTGGTTGAAGATGACTGGGTTGGAGAGAAAATCCGAAAAAGTAGGTGAAGTGACTGATAGTGGTGGCTTGAAGTGAGAGGTGAATGCTTGAAAAGATGTGCTCCCCCCACCCCATGTGGGTCTGCCTGAGGCACTCACCGGAGCCTCCGACATGAGCACTGGGTGCAGGTTTGGCTCGGACTTGACGTGTTTGCTGTAGGTGTGATCCAGAATGGCGCGGAAGCACTCCCAGTCCTCAACTGGGGGTAGACCAGTGTGGAAAGATGCAGGTGAGCAGGCAGGGGTCAGAGAAAGGAAGGAAAAGAGTCTAGGGGAGGGTAAGTGGGTCGGGCTCCATCAGAAAAATCCCCATTCTCAGGAATCTGGTGGACCCCTGGGCTGGGTATCAGGCAGCTGTGGGAATCAGTGAGGAGGTCCCTGGGACTTGGACAGTTGCAAGGAAGTCTCCAGGGGTATGGGGTGCTGTGTCCACAGTTGTGAGAGGTGGCGGGTGGGGGCCCCTTACTCATGCCATTCTTGAGGGGTGACATGACCTCCGCTCCATCCCGAGGCACGTGCAGGGCGTTGGTGTCAATGTGGAAGATCTTTCCTTTCTTCTCTTTCTCCCCCTCCAGCTCCAGCCCACCCCCCTCCTCAGCGGCCAGCAGCCCCACCGTAGTGGGGAAGTCAGCCTGGCGATGGGGAGGACAGGTAGGGAAAGAGATCACCCTCTTGCCCCTGTCCAGCCCCGCACAAGGACCTCAGCCCACCCCTGGGTTTACTCCCACATTCCAACTCAGCAGAGCTTCTGGACTGGGCTGGGAGAGCCTTGGGTCACCCACCGGAAGCCCGGAGGGGAGTCCAGATCCCCTGGGATTTGGGGAGGAGGCTGGAAGGCTCACCTTGGGGCAATCCTCCCCAGCGTACCCAGCGCGGACTGAGAAGGAGCCAATGTCAAAGACCAGCGCTCCCACCTCATCTGTACAGGGAGACGGGCGTGTGAGGGTACCTCCCTCAAACTCTCTCCCCCTAGGTAGTTTGGAGAGGAGATCAAGGCACAGCCACAGTCTCGCCACCTTCAACATCTGCCACGGAAGGCAGGTGGGAACTCAGCATGGAGTTCGGGGTCCTGGGAGTGAAGGGTCCAGCGCCAGAGTCCCCTCTTGCCCAGGGGCCTTGTTTAGGCCACTCTATTGGCGGGGAAGGAAGGGACTGGGGCCGGGCGGCGGCGGGTTGAATGGTGAAGAGGTTGGCCCGGAGCGTGCAGGGCGTCTGGGGACGACCGCAGGTAGAGGTGGCCCGAGACCCAAACCTCGGGCTGACCTGCTTGAGCGCCGAGGTGACAGGCCCCGGGTGCCCAGGGCTTGGGTCGCGCGGGTTCGGGGAGCAGGGCTGCGGGCGAGGCCGCGCGGGGCTGGGAGCCCGAAGTTCGAGGCTGGCTCACCTCCACCGTAGACGCCCCCGCTCATAGTGCTCTCTCAACGCGGCTCGCGGCCCGTGGGCGGCGGCGGGATCAGCACCGAGGCGGCCGGACAGCTCCCGGGATCCCGGGCGGGGCGGGGCGCGCGGCGGCCAATCGGGAGGCCGGATCCCCCGCCCCCAACGGCGCCGACGATTGGCTGCGAAGCGAGACAATAACCCGGCTGGGGGCCGCTGCTTTAAAGTGGCAGAAGCCCCGGCGTTCAGCTGTGGGAGAGGATAGGGAGAGAATACCCAGGACGCAAAGATCAGCCCTAAGGAATAGGCCGGCGGCAAAGAGGAGAGTAGGAGAGCGATGGAGACCTCTATAGGGTGACTGATGGGCCCCCTGCTACCTTAGTTTTTAAAATGGGGTCCGGGGAGAGGATGCCCCAGTCCCAAAGAGTTGTCTATCCTCAGACTCCTGAGCAAGGTTTTGCTACACTCAAGCCTAAATGAAATCGCCAGGAAAGATGGAAAAAGAGAGGGACCAGAGGGGGTGTGTCTCCATTTCTCCCAGATCCTTTCCACTCCTTCCTTCCTTCCTTCCTTCCTTCCTTCCTTCCTTCCTTCCTTCCTTCCTTCTTTCTTTCTTTCTTTCTTTCTTTCCTGAGGTTTGAACCGGGGGGGGGGGTGTCTACCTCCAAGCTACACCCCTAGCCCTTTTTATTTGAAACAAGGTCTCACAGAGTTGCTGAGGGCCTCACTAAATTGCTGAGGCTGGCCTCGAACCTGTAATCCACCTGTCTCAGCCTCCCAAGTACTAGGATTACAGGCTGAGCCACCACACTCGCCCCACCTTTGTCTTTCTAATGGCCCCCCTTTTCCTCCACCATCCCCTGGTGCCTGGGCCTTACACATACACACGTGAACACACTCATATACATGTGCACACACACATGCACACAGGGTCACACATAGGCACTCAGCTAACCCAGCTTTAGCTTCCTTGCCCCATCCCTCTGTATTCAGATACTTGCTCTGAGGAGACATTGATCAAGAAGTGGATTTTCTGGTAAGCCCACTAGGTTCTTTGTGGCTCCTGGCACCACTGGCACAGCAGCTTTGCCAGTGAAGATAAAGGAACATCTCTGATAGCCTGAGTTAGCTAAGAGACTATATGAGCATGTGTGTGTAGGTGTGTGCCCATATGTATGTGTTTGTGTGTATTGGGTTATGTGTGCATGTGTAGATATATGCAAATGTAAATACATGTGTGTGTTGGGGCATTCTTATCTACTTGTTTTGGAGGTAGAGGGATTATTGAGGTCAGTGATGGCATAAGAAGAGAGTACTATGTGACAGCTGTGTGCCCCTAAAGGTTCTCTGCTCACCAGATGCCCACTCTGAAACAGACTCCACCCTTCCCAGCCAAAGGACAGATGGATTGAGCTGGCTCAGTGGTTAACTTCCAGCAACAGTGGCATTTCACATGTCCAGGGTTGGTCTGAGTCCAGGCAGGCTCCCCAGACTGGAGGACCCCAGGTGTCAGGGGGGGGTAATCTGTAGGGGAGAGAGTTAGTGACTGAAGGAGCTGGGGGACTGAGATTTTCCTGAGTCATCCTTGGTTAGTCATTGACCTCCCTATAAGTTGAGGCATGGATGAATTGTTTTGTTTTGTTTTTTGTTTTTGCGGTACCGGGGATTGAACGCAGTGGCGTTCTACCTCCGCGCTACACCCCCGGCCCTATTTTTTATACTTTTATTTTGAAACTGGGTCTCACGAAGTTGCAGAGGGCCTCACTAAGGAGAGAGAGAGAGAGAGAAAGAGAGAGAGCTGGGGCTGGCCGCGAACCCGGATCCTCCGGTCTCCGCCTCCCAAAGTACTGGGATTACAAGCGTGCGCCACCACGCCCGGCTGGCATGGATGAATTGAATGAACCCCTTAACCTCTCCGGACCTGTATTTCTTCCTCTTTCAAAATACAGAGAGGAGAATTAAAGGAATGCTGGAGGGGAAAGCAATTCTACTCATGGCCAGAACCTTTATTTGTACTGGGGATTGAACCCAGGGGCATTCCACCCCTGAGCTACAACCCCAGTCCTGTTTTATTTTTTATTTTGAAACAGGATCTCACTAAGTTGCAGAGTACCTTTCTAAGTTGCTGAGGCTGGCCTTGAACCTGTGATCCTTCTGTTTCAGCCTCCCAAGTACTGGGATCACAAGCAGGTGGTACCACCACCCCTGGCTCTTTTTTTTTTGGCACTGGGGATTAATCCCAGGGGCATTCTACCTCCAAGGTACACCCCCAGCCCTATTTTTTTATTCTTTATTTTGAAACAGAATCTCACTAAGTTGCGGAGGGCCTCACTAAGTAGCTGAGGCTGGCTGTGAACCTGCGATCCTCCGGTCTCAGCCTCCCAAGTACTGGGATGACAGGCATGTGACACCACGCCTGGCTTTGTTGACATTTAATGATATTGCTTCACTTCCTCTGAAGTCACCTTGTCAATTCCCATTACTGTTTCTCCCTGCCCCACTCCCCTAGCCCTCCCTGATTCAGAAACTTTCCCAGTTACAAGAAACCTTACTGATCATGGATCCAACCTCCAGGTTTTAAAGGGTTTCCCAGATAGAGGCAGGGTCCTGTCTTGGGTCACACAGCCTACTGGGGTCAGAGCCAGGACTAGAGCCCACATCTCTTGTCAGCCAATTGAGATATGACCTGTCTCATAACACCTCTGTGCTCCTCTCCAAGCTTCGTTGTTCCCATCTGTACAGTAGCTGGTGGTGAGGATTCAATCTGATGCCAGAATCTAGTGCCTAGCTGAGAGCTGGACACACAGGATTATTCAGTAAACATTGGTTCATAAGATCATCCTTTAGGAACTTTTTGAGGCTTTACCATTATTATGCATAAGTTGGAAGCCTGCAGTCTATCTGGTAAAGAGAAGTGGATTTTTCTCTTGTGCTTGGAGGAAAAGCTATGGCCAACAAGGCACAGGACTTGATTTACCTCCTAGTCCACTGTGGCCAATTTTCATTTGTCATGGGATCTGACATAAGATTCTATTGTATTATCGAAGTGGTTAAGGTCAAGTAATTAATATATTTCATTTGTCCCTTCTTTGGTTCAACAAACATCTTTAATGCCTGGTTTATGCCTGCAACTATCTCTCTCTGAGAACTGGGAAAGCTTCTTCTAAAAGTGAAGTTTTGGTTTTTTTTGGCGGTACTCAGGATTGAACCCGGGGCATTCTACCTCCAGGCTACACCCCCAACCCTATTTTTTATTCTTTATTTTGAAACAGGGTCTCACTACGTTGCAGAGGGCCTCACTAAGTAGCTGAGGCTGGCCGTGAACCCGGATCCTCCGGTCTCAGCCTCCCAAGTACTGGGATTATAAGCGTGCACCATCACGCCTGGCCTAAAAGTGAAGTTTGAGTTGAACTGTGAAGGATATAGAGGGGTACATAGGTGAACAAGGTTGGAAAGATCTTTTGCACAGAGAACAGCATGTGCAAAGGTCTAGAGACATGAAAATTTCTTAAATATGTAGAAATAGGAGCTTAGTCCAGAAGGAGAGTTGGATACAAACTGATGGCAGAGGCCAGTGTCGGGGGGGGGGGATGAGACTGGGAAAGTAATGAAAGACCAACTAGTTCATGCCTGCAACTCTTTTTATTTTTTTAATTATTATTATTATTATTTTTGCAGTGCTGAAGATAGAACCCAGGGCCTTGCACGTGCTAGGTATGCAATCTGCTACTGAGCTACACATCCAGCCCCCTGCAACTCTATTTTTATTTAGTAAACACAAAGAATCTCTATGTGCCAGGTATTGCTATAAATGCTTTACAAATATTAGTTCATTTAGTACGTATAAGAACCAGATTAAGATCCCCATTTTGTAGGGACATCAGAGGCATAGAGAGGTTGAGTGACTTGTTCAAGGCTTCTCAGCTGGTGTGTGACAGAGCTGAGATTCCAATGGAGGCCTGTGAAAAGGGTTGATTCTGGTGCAAATGTTGACATGCTTTTTTATTCATTCTATAAATGTTCTCTAGGTGTATAATAGGCACTGGGAATAAAATGGCTCATTGAACTGGATACAACTCTCAGAATTTAATATCCATCCAGGAAGATGGATGACTAAACAATTCAACAAAATCATCTAGAGGTGCTTACATTCGAAGCCCACATTCAGGTTGATCCAAGGTGCTAAGACCAGGCCTGGGCTGCTCAAGCCCCCATCTTGGAAATGATTTGGCATCTTGTAAGGGTCTGTTCCTTTCTGGCTAAGCTCTCTTCCAGCCTTCTGCCAGATAAACCAAGTGCCTTGGCTTCACAGGGAGCCCCTGGCCCAGTGCAAGTGGCAAGTGCCCAGAAATACAGTCTAATAAAGGCTGCTAATAGGAGTGGAGCCAACATTGCAGTGGAGCTCAAACAACAGTGTGGTTGGAGAGGCAGTATTTAAACTAAGTTCCAGAAAATGACCTGACTTTTTCTGGCAGACAAGGAAGTGGAGATAGAGTGGGGGTGTAAGGTATTTTGAGTCTAGAGGACAAGATCTGGCCTGTGTGTCATGCAGATAAGTTTGGCTCTACTCATGGAATCAGTGGGGAACTAGTGCTTTTTTTTTTTTTTTTTTGCAGTACTGGGTATTGAGTCCAGGGCCTTCCACATGCTAGGCAAACATTCTACCTCTGAGATTCACTCCCAGCCCTACTGCATGGTTTTGAACAGGAAAGTTATATAATCCAATTTGCATTTTAGAGAGATATCTCTGGCAGCTATTTGCTAGGTTAATTAGAAAGGGACCATCCTAGAGGCCAGGAAATAGGCAAGCACTATGGTAATAGAGGTTGGCATACAGTAGAAGGGATGAATTTACACACTATTAAAGAGGAAGCATTGACAGGATGTATCCACCAATGACGTAGAATACTAGTCTTACAACAATAACTGGATTCCCCCATCCCCCTCTTTTTTGTGGTACTGGGGATTGAACCCAGGGCCTTGTGCATACTAGGCAAGTGCTGTATCACTGAGCTATAACCCCAGTTCTTTTATTTTTTTATTTATTAATTTATTCATCCGTTCATTTATTTTTGTGGCACTAGGGATTGAACCCAGAGGCATTCTACCTCCAAGCTATACCCACAGCCCTTTTTTATTTTTTGTTTGGAAACAGGATCTCACTAGGTTGCTGATAGTCTCACTAAGTTGCTGAGGCTGGTCTGGAACCTGCAATCCTCCTGTCTCAACTTCCTAACTACTGGGATTACAGGCATGCACCACCATGTCCAGCTAACCCCAGTCCTTTTAAAAAATACTATTTTTAGCCAGGTGTGGTGGCGCATGCTTGTAGTCCTAGTACTTGGGAGGCTGAGACTGGAGGATCCAGGTTTGTGGCCAGCCTCAGCTACTTAGTGAGGCCCTCTGCAACTTATTGAGACCCTGTTTCAAAATAAAGAATAAAAAATAGGGCTGGGGGTGTAGCCCAGAGGTAGAATGCCCCTGGGTTCAATACCCGGTACCACCCCCCAAAAAAGATATATATATATATATATATATATATATATATATATATATATATTATTTTTAGACAGAGTCTTGCTAAATTGCCCAGGTTGGCTGCATACTTGTGATCCTCTTACCTCAGCCTCCTGAGTAGCTGGGATTGCAGGCGTGCACCACTATGCCCAGCTCCTTTTTTTCTTTAGTAATTACATTCTAGCTGAACACATAGTTGGAGACTACATATCCCAGCCTTCCTTGCATCTGGCCTAACCATCTAAGCAGAAGTTAGTCATGTCATGTGTGTGCATGTTTTACTGGGGATTGAACCCAGGGTCATTCTATCTCTGAGCTACAACCCCAGCTCTTTTTATTTTTTGTTTGGAGACAGGGTCTTGCTAAATTGCTGACAGACTCTCTGTTGCTGAGGCTGTCCTCAGCCTCCCAAGTACTGGGATTATAGGCATGTGCCACCAGGCCCTGCCAGTGATGTCCTTACATAGGAAAGAACTTGTGCTTCCTACCTCCCTTCCCAATGGATGCGATTCAGATATGATGGTGTTTGCTGCCTGGGCTGTGTTGGACACAGAGATGGGAGCTACATGTTAAAGATGGTAGAGATGCCTCCAATCCGGGAGTATCTATTTTGGGGTTATTGCCTACGTCATTGAATTTTGGGGACTCGAGCTGTAGACTATACCCTAATCAAGTGATCATCCTAAGGACATGGGGAATGAGGGAGTGGGTCACTCCTGGGTGGGTGGTGGTGCTGCTAACCAGACCAAGAGGTTCAGGGAAGAGGTAGTGTTGGGTAGGATGGGATTCAGGGGAAGACGATTAATTTAGTATAGAATATGTTGAGTGATGTCTATAAACAGCAGTGTGTAGTAAATGTTTTAATAACTAGCTCTTCACAGACAGGGAGATCTGATCAGAAGCATTTGCTGATTTCCATGACATGAATACTCTCACCATGGCTGATTTCAAGTTACTACAATCAACATGACTTCACTGAACAAGGAGTTGGGAAGAGAGGTGTCCAGTGGGCTCGTGTGAGCTGCTATAAGCTGGTGCAAGCCAATGCCAGCACACCACTGTCCATGAGCATCCAAATGCAGATATTCAGTCAGCAGTTGGACATACACCAAGTCTATACACAGGGAAGAGACATTTGGGCTTTGAGAGTTATGCGCAATTAGGGGGTAAAGTCACAGCAGTGGATGAAGTCACCAATGAATACATGACAAGTGAGAAGAAAAGGCCAAAATTGGAATCCTGGGGAAAGCACCGTTTGTAGAGTGCCCTGAGAAGGAGGAGAGTCCAAGAGAAGACTGAGAATGAATAGGTAAAGAGGAAGTGTCCTGGTGACCCATCAGAGCCATATCCTCCACATGAGCTCCAGGCCTTCTGTCTTCTCAGACAAGTGGGTATTCCATTGGTCATCTCCTACCTGCCTGTATCCTTCACTTCTCTCTTTGCTTCTCTCCCTCCCAATACCATCTGAACAAGCTCCAGTAGCTTCCATCAGAAAGCTAGTATATTGGGGTTGGGGGTGTAGCTCAGTGGTAGAGGGCTTGCTTAGCATTTATAATACCCTAGGTTTCATCCCCAGCACACAAACACACAAACCAAGTTTTTTTAATTAAGGTTTTTTTTTTTTTTTGCGGTACCGGGGATTGAACCCAGGGGCTTTCTACCTCCGAGCTACATCCCCAGCCCTATTTTTTTTTTTTTTTTGCGGTACCGGGGATTGAACCCAGGGGTGTTCTACCTCCGCGCT
>PVJS01059230.1:0-11570 GCA_004027185.1 Glis glis | reverse complement strand
CAAAAAAAAAAAAAAAAAAAAAAAAAATAGGGCCGGGGGTGTAGTAGAACGCCCTTGCGTTCAATCCCCGGTACCGAAAAAAAAATTGCAAATTACTGCTAAAGAGACAAAATTATAGTAATTTTAGATGTCAGGGGTTTTTTTTGTGGTACCGGGGATTGAACCCAGGGGCATTCTACCTCTGAGCTACACCCTCGGCCCTATTTTTTATACTTTATTTTGAAACCGGGTCTCATGAAGTTGCAGAGGCCTCACTAAGTAGCTGAGGCTGGCTGCGAACTCAGATCCTCTGGTCTCTGCCTCCCAAGTACTGGGATTACAAGCGTGCTCCACTACGCCCGGCTAGATGTCAAGTTTTGACCTACTGAAAATCAAAGAAGAACTAAGCATCACTACCATTACCACATATGCCAACCTCATTTAATCCTCATAGAAAGATCAACCTGTACAAGGAATAACTGGTATATTAGAGCTAATTTGTTTTACTCTTTTTTTTTTTTTTGCAGTACTGGGGATTGAACCCAGGGGCATTCTACCTCCAAGCTATACCCCTGGTCCTATTTTTTTATTCTTTATTTTGAAACAGGGTCTCACTAAATTGCGGAGGGCCTCACTTAAGTAGCTGAGGCTGGCAGATCTCAGCCTCCCAAATACTGGGATTACAAAGGAGCGCCACAAAGCCTGGCTTATTTTACTCTTCTATATGCCATTATTTGATTTGCCACTAGGAGGCCCCAAATAGCACAGCAAAAAACCCTTAAATTCAAAATATATATCAAAACCAAGAGGGAGAAATATACTATCCTGATATATTGGTGGGAATACTTAGATAGAGGCAAAAAGGTACATAAAGGTACCAAAGATATACAAACTCTCCTCCTTCTCCTCCTTCTATTCTTTAGGTTTCTTCTCCCATGGTTCTTCCCCTTTTGCCTCAAATCTTTAAAAATGAAACAAAATAACAAACTTCTCCTATATTTCTTTGTTCTCACTTCTCATTTATTTCACAACCCACTTAAATATGCTTCTATTCCAACAATTTTGGTATAATACTTTCACTCTGGAAACCAATGACCTTCTAATAGCCAAATCCAAAGGTTAGTTTTCAATTCTTAGTTTAACTTCCTTTTTTTTTTTTTTTTTTTTGGTACTGGGAATTGAACCCAGGGGCATTCTACCTCCAGGCTACACCCCCAGCCCTATTTTTTTATTCTTTATTTTGAAACAGGGTCTAAGTTGCGGAGGGCCTAAGTAGCTGAGGCTGGCCGCGAACCCGGATCCTCCAGTCTCAGTCTCCCAAGTACTGGGATTACAAGCGTGCGCCACCAGGCCCGGCTTTAACTTCCATTTGAAACTGTTTATCAATCCCTCTTTCCTCAAACATTCTACTTTTTAAATTCTGTGAGACCACCAAATTGGAATTATTTTGTACTTTAAAAGACAGAATTTACTGACTTGTTCAATTATTCACATAATACTCAACACTATTTGCCAAGCATTATGCTGGGTACTAGTAATTCAACAGTAATAATGAGCTTTAAGAGACTTATAGTTTAATGGGAGAGATGAAGCAACAATTATAAAATAGTGATATGAAGCCCAGAGAGGTGGTGCATGCCTGTAATCCCAGTACTTGGGAGGCTGAGACATGAGGATCGCAGGCTCGAGGCCAGCCTCAGCAACTTAGTGAGACCCTGTTTCAAAATAAAAATATAAAAAGGGCCAGGAGTATGGCTCAGAGGTAGAATGCCCCTGGGTTCAATCCTCAGTACCAAAAAATAATAAAATAAAATAGTGATATGAGCTACTACAGAATTAAAAGCAAGGGTGTCCCTAGGAAAGCCTGGGACAGTACAACCATTGTGGAACACACCATTATCTGCATTTTTCATAGACTCTTATGACTATGGCTAATTATAAAAATTTTATACCCAATTTATTAAAATTATTACTAATATTATTAAATCCCAGGAGTCATCCCTACTCCCCACCCCAACAAAGGGCCCAGGAAAGCCGCCCAAATTGACTTACCCAAGGCACAGGCCTGCTGTTAGCAATCTCTAAGATGTTTAAAAAATGTAAGACACTCTGCTTCTGTGTCCTCACTTACCATTATCTCCTGAACATCCTGAAATCTGACCCACTTCCTATCTTGATTAAGACAATAATGAAGTCCACATTGCCTAATAAGTACTCACAGTACTTCACCACTCCAATTGTGAAACTCCTTCCATAGTTTGTAGAACTCTTTCCTAACTAGTTCTTTTGCTGCTCTCATTTCTTTTATCTCTTCTTCCTTAAGCCATTTCTTTTTCTTTCTTTCTTTCTTTCTTTTTGGTGGCACTGGGGATTGAACCCAGGGGTATTCTACCTCCAAGCTACACCCCCAGCCCTATTTTTTAATTCTTTATTTTGAAACAGGATCTCACTAGGTTGCGGAGGGCCTCACTAAGTTGAGGCTGGCCATGAACCCGGATCCTCTGGTCTCAGCCTCCCACGTACTGGGATTACAAGTGTGCGCCACCACGCCCGGCTTTTATTTATTTATTTATTTATTTTTGCGGTACTGGGGATGGAACCCAGGGGCATTCTACCTCCAAGCTACACCCCCATCCCTATTTTTTATTCTTTTTTTTTTTTGCGGTATCGGGGATTGAACCCAGGGGCATTCTAACTCCAAGCTAGACCCCCGGCCCTATTTTTTATCCTTTATTTTGAAACTGGGTCTCACGAAGTTGCGGAGGGCCTCACTAAGTAGCTGCGGCTGGCCGCGAACCCAGATCCTCCGGTCTCAGCCTTCCAAGTACTGGGATTACAAGCGTGTGCCACCATGCCCGGCTGGCTTTTATTCTTTATTTTGAAACAGGGTCTCAATAAGTTGCGGAGAGCCTCACTAAATTGAGGCTGGCTGCGAACCCCGATCCTCCAGTCTCAGCCTCCCAAGTACCAGGATTACAAAAGTGCGCCACAACGCCCAGCTCCTATTTTATTCTTTATTTTGAAACAGGGTCTCACTGGGTTGCGGAAGGCCTCACAAGTTGCTGCGGCTGGCCGCGAACCTGCGATTCTCCCATCTCAGCCTCCCAAGTACTAGGATTACAAGCGTGTACCACCACGCCCGGCTTAAGCCATTTCTTCATGTCACACATCTCTAGAGAATTTCACCAAATCTTATATATTTAACCACCACATATTCAATTATGCTTTACAAATCTATACTGAACCAACTCTTTCCTGAACTTCAGGCCTATATATCTAGCATCACTACATTTGACAGGATCATAGTAGATTCAAAGGCAAGATTCAAAGCCCTACTTGCCTTCAGGGTAGGAAAGATGGTGGAACACATAGGAGTAACACAAGCCAGGCGAGTTGGTGCACACTTGTAATCCCAGTACTTGGGAGGCTGAGACCAGAGGATCTGGGTTCGCGGCCAGCCTCAGCTCGCTCTCTCTCTCTCTCTCCTTCTCTCTCTCTCTCCCCCTGTCTCTCTCTCTCTCTCTCTCTCTACCTAGTGAGGCCCTCCACAACTTCATGAGACATGGTTTCAAAATAAAGCATAAAAAAATAGGGCCAGGGTGTAGTGTGGAGGTAGAATGCCCCTGGGTTCAATCCCTGGTACCGCAAAAAAATAAAAATAAAAAAATAAAAATAAAAATAAAAAATAGGGCTGGGGGCATAGGTTGGAGGCAGAATGCCCCTGGGTTCAGTTCCCAGTACCACACACACACACACCTTAAAAAGAGAATAGTTAGCCGGGCGTGGTGGCGCATGCTTGTAATCCCAGTACTTGGGAGGCTGAGACCGGAGGATCTGGGTTCGCGGCCAGCCCCAGCTACTTAGTGAGGCCCTCCGCAACTTCGTGAGACCCGGTTTCAAAATAAAGTATAAAAAATAGGGCCGGGGGTGTAGCTCGGAGGTAAAACGCCCCTGGGTTCAATTTCTGGTACCGCAAAAAAAAAAAAAGAATAGTTACTTCAGTATGCCTTCACTGATTTGTCTGAATAAATACTCCTACAATTGTGGGATTTCTGTCCCTCCAAAAATTAACTAGTTCAAAAATGAGTATTTAAAAAAAAAAAAACTTTTATAGCCAGGCATGGTGGCACACGCTTGTAATCCCAATACCTGGGAGGCTGAGACAGGAGGATCACAGATTTAAATTCAGCCTCAGCAACTTAGCAAGGCTCTCAACAACCTAGTGAGACCCTGTTTCCAAATAAGAAATAAAAAAATCGGGCTTTGGGTATAGCTTAGAAGTAGAATGCCTCTGGGTTCAATACCCAGTATCATAAAAATAAATAAATAAATAAATAAATAAGTAACCTTTATTTATACCAAAGGCTGTGGCTCCTAAGTACTACAATTTATAGGAGCTAGGAGTGTGTGAGCGGGAGTATGGAGAGTGGTGAGGGCAAGGAAACAAAATATTTATCTTAGCAAAATTACATGTAAGAGTTAAGTCACAGATAACTGATTAGTTTCAAAGATTCTAGGATATGTGCACTCAGAGGGTTAAAGCTCATTAAGATACCAGATGAAACTTGCAAGTACATATCCATTACCACAGTTAATAATTACACAATTTCTCAATCTGCAGAAGGCCTTCAGTTAGAAAGACCAATACAACCCTAACCCTTTATCTTTAGAGTGGTCAGAGTCTGTTGAATGGGTCAAAGATTTATACAGCAGGATAGACTGATCAGCAGGTTTTGTCTTTGTCAAACATGGCAACTAAGAAATGCTTGTTACAAAATACATGCGGTTAAAAGGGAGTGCTTTCTCCATCTTATAAACCCCAAGCCTCACTATTATAATGGGTTATAACCATTATGAACCCTTTTCATATCTATTTTACCAAAATACCAAGCAATCGTAAGATTACTCAATAGCATCAGCTCACAAAATGAAGAGGCAGCAGCCAGGCGTGGTGGTGCACACTTGTAATCCCAGTACATTGGGAGGCAGAGACCGGAGGATCCAGGTTCGAGGCCAGCCTCAACTCTCTCTCTCTCTCTCTCCTTAGTGAGGCCCTCCGCAACTTCGTGAGACCCGGTTTCAAAAATAAAGTATAAAAAATAGGGCCGGGGGTGTAGCGTGAAGGTAGAACGCCCCTGGGTTCAATTCCCGGTACCGCAAAAAAAAAAAAAAATGAAGAGGCAGCAACATGGGTCATAACTAAAAATAGAGTTTTTGGAATAAGATAGATATTAGTTCAGTTCCCTACTCTGCAACTTACTAAAAAGGCAACCTGAAAGTGCTAAAGCCAGGTGATCATAGCATGGGGTTCATTATAACTAGTCGTCCTGTTTCTGTATATATTTGAAAATATTCAGCCGGGCGTGGTGGCACACGCTTGTAATCCCAGTACTTTGGGAGGCTGTGACTGGAGGATCCGGGTTCGCAGCCAGCCTCAGCTACTTAGTGAGGCCCTCCGCAACTTAGTGAGACCCTGTTTCAAAATAAAGAACAAAAAATAAGGCTGGGGGTGTAGCTTGAAGGTAGAATGCCCCTGGGTTCAATCCCCAGTACCGCAAATAAATAAATAAATAAATTGATGAGAAAACATTCTCAACCTATTGAAATAGCAAAGATTCATTTAAAAGGTACAAGGGTACAAGGAATGATTTATACTGGTAGGAGTTTAAACTAGTAAAACATTTCTGGAGGGCAATATGGCAATGTATGTCAAAGGTCTTAAAATTCTACATTCCTTTTTTTTTTATCATTTGTCCTGGGGATTGAAACCAGGGGCATTCTACCTCCAAGCTACACCCCCAGCCCTATTTTTTATTCTTTATTTTGAAACAGGGTCTCACTAAGTTGTGGAGAGCCTCACTAAATAGCTGAGGCTGGCTGCAAACCTGTGATCCTCCTGTCTCAGCCTCCCAAGTACTGGGATTACAAGCGTGCGCCACCACGCCCAGCTACACGTTCTCACTCTAGACTCAGCTACAGAATTATCAGAGCACTATTGTTTATAATGTTAGAGAAACCAGGAAAATCTGTATTTTACTGGAGCTTGACTAAATAAACTATGGCAAAGCCGGGTGTGGTGGTGCATACTTGTAATCCCTGTACTTGGGAGGCTGAGACTGGAGGATCCGGGTTTGCAGCCAGTCTCAGCTACTTAGTAAGGCCCTCTGCAACTTAGTGAAACCCTGTTTCAAAATAAAGAATAAAAAATAGGGCTGGGGGTATAGCCGGGAGGTAGAATGCCCCTGGGTTCAATCCTCCTCGGTACCGCTCAAAATAAATAAATAAATAAATAAATAAATAAATAAATAAATAAATAAATGAACATCCAAACAAAGGCAAACTACAGCTATTTAAAATCATGAAGATATACACTGTCATACAGTGACTGTATTTTTCTATTCCGTATTTTTCTGTATTATTCTGTATTTTTCTCAATACAGTGACAGGTAAAACAAGGAGACTATTGCCTGGTGTGGTGGTACTCGCTTGTAATCCCAGTACTTAGGAGGGTGAGACAGGAGGATCACAGGTTCATGGCCAACCTCAGCTACTTAGTGAGGCCTCCGCAACTTAGTGAGACCCTGTTTAATAAAGAATAAAAGATAGGGCTGGAGGTGTATCTTGGAGGTAGAATGCCTACCTGGGTTCAATCCCTAGTTCCACACACACAAAAAAAGACCAATGTTCAGTTTGCGACTATTTACCTTGAGATAAGAAACCATTTCTACTCCTATGTAAGAAAAATTTAAAAATATTTTTGTGTTCTCCACAGTGACTGATATAAGTGGTATTAAAAAAAAAAAAATAGTTCGGTGGGGCATGGTGGCCCAGGACTATAATCCCAGTACTTGGGAGGCTGAGAAAGCCTCAGCAAGTAGTGAGACTAAGAAACCCAGCGAGACCCTGTTTCAAAATAAAAATAAAAGCCGAGCATGGTGGTGCACGCTTGTAATCACAGTACTTTGGGAGGCAGAGACCGGAGGATCTGGGTTCGCGGCCAGCCTCAGCTCTCTCGCTCTCTCTCCCTGTCTCTCTCTCTCTCTCTCTCTCTCCTTAGTGAGGCCCTCCGCAACTTCGTGAGACCCGGTTTCAAAATAAAGTATAAAAAATAGGGCCAGGGGTGTAGCGCGGAGGTAGAACGCCCCTGCGTTCAATCCCCGGTACCGCAAAAACAATAAAAAATAAATAAATAAATAAATAAATAAATAAATAAATAAATAAAAAATAAAAATGAAATAGGTCTGGGGTATAGTTTGGAGGTAGAACGCCCCTGGGTTCAATCTCTAGTACCACAAAAACAAACAAAAGAAATAGTTCTTTTAATATTTTTTTTTTGCGGTACCGGAGATTGAACCCAGGGGGGCATTCTACCTCCGAGCTACACCCCCAGCCCTATTTTTTATACTTTATTTTGAAACCGAGTCTCACGAAGTTGCAGAGGGTCTCACTAAGTCTCGGAGGCTAGCCGGGAACCGGGATCCTCCGGTCTCCGCCTCCCACGTACTGGGATTACAAGCATGCGCCACCACACCGGGCTTCTTTTAATCTTTTTGTATGTGTGTGTGAGGGTATTAGGGATTGAACCCAGGGGTATTCTACCTCCAACTTATACCCTCAGCCCTATTTTATTTTTCATTTTGAAACAGGATCTCGCAAAGTTGCTGAGGGCCTCACTACGTTGCTGAGGCTGGCCTCAAACCTGGAATGGGAAGAATGGCCTCAAACCTCCTGTCTCAGCTTCCCAAGTACTGGGATTATAGGCATGCGCCACCGGGCCCAGCTTGTTCCTTTATTCTTTAACCTTATTTAACCGATCCAATTTGATTACTTAATTCATTTGCACTAACAAATAATAATGAGTACTAATAACTCATATACTATGTACATTTATTTTATTTTATTTTATTTTTTGTGGTACCAGGGATTGAACCCAGGGGCATTCTACCTCCAAGCTACACCCCTGGCCCTATTTTTTATACTTTTTTTTTTGAGGTACCGGGGATTGAACGCAGGGGCGTTCTACCTCCGCGCTATGCCCCCGGCCCTATTTTTTATACTTTATTTTGAAACCAGGTCTCACGAAGTTGCGGAGGGCCTCACTAAGGAGAGAGAGAGAGAGAGAGAGAGAGAGAGAGATAGAGAGACGGAGAGAGAGAGCGAGAGAGCTGAGGCTGGCCGTGAACCCGGATCTTCCGGTCTCTGCCTCCCAAAGTACTGGGATTACAAATGTGCGCCACCACGCCCGGCTTATACTTTATTTTGAAACCGGGTCTCACGAAGTTGTGGAGGGCCTCACTAAGTAGTTGAGGGAGGCTGCGAACCCAGATCCTCAGGTCTCCTCCTCCCAAGTACTGGGATTACAAGCGTGCGCCACCACGCCTGGCCCTACTATGTACATTTATGCTGAACTCTACTATTAAGAACAATCCTCATTAGATGCTAGTATGAGTTACTATTTAATGATAGAACATTTCCAAATTTTATATTATTTATGAAATGACATAAGATATCTGTATATTATTTGTACCTCAAGAACAAAAGCAGCCCGGAGTGGTGGCACACACTTGTAATCCCAGTACTTGGGAGGCTGAGACAGGAGAATCAGGTGGGAGAACAGCCTCAGGAACTTTGTGAGGCCCTCTGCAACTTAGTGAGATTATGTTTCAAAATAAAACATAAAATAGGGTGGGGGGTGTAACTTGGAGGTAGAATGCCCCTGGGCTCAATCCACAGTACCAAAAAAAGAAAAGAACAAAAGCAACTGAAATGTAAAACTGCCACTCATTCCAGTATCTAAAGTAATAGTTACTAAAGCAAACCTGCAAGATAACCAATTTCTTTTTTTTTTTTTTTTTTTTGGCGGTACCAGGGATTGAACTCGGGGGCATTCTACCTCCGTGCTGCACCCCCGGCCCTATTTTTTATACTTTATTTTGAAACCGGGTCTCACGAAGTTGTGGAGGGCCTTCACTAACTAGAGAGAAAGAGAGAGAGAGAAACAGGGAGAGAGAGAGAGAGAGAGAGAGAGAGAGCTGAGGCTGGCCGTGAACCCGGATCCTCCGGTCTCTGCCTCCCAAAGTACTGGGATTACAAGCGTGCGCCACCACGCCCGGCTAAGATAACCAATTTCTTCAGTCTCCTTTGCAGTTATCTGTGGTATTCACATAGGCCTCTGTAATTATGTTATCATCACCTCAGGTGCCTAGGGATAGTGCAGTGCAGGTGAACCTCTAATTCCTGCTTGCAATACAATGGGACTTTCTCCCTCTCGCTTCCCATTCCAGGGCACATGCTTTCTTGCAGAGAAGTCCAAGCATTTAAACAGGGAGTGAACCTTAACCCAGCTTTTTTTTTTGTACTTTTGCTTTACAAATAGGGTGACCATACATTCTGACTTTCCCAGAACAGTCCTAGTTTAAGCATGCTATCCCTGTTGTTTCTCTATTTACTCTCAACAGTGTCTCAGTTTGGTGATAAATTATATAGTCATTCTAATTAAGAA
The DNA here is from genome assembly GCA_004027185.1 of Glis glis. Taxonomy (NCBI): domain Eukaryota; kingdom Metazoa; phylum Chordata; class Mammalia; order Rodentia; family Gliridae; genus Glis; species Glis glis. The sequence continues at coordinate 2,089 of PVJS01059230.1, read as the reverse complement.
CTATATGAAGCCAGGCACGCTTGTTGTCCCAGTACTTGGGAGGCTGAGACCGGAGGATCCGGGTTCACGGCCAGCCTCAGCTAATTAGTGAGGCTCTCCGCAACTTCCTGAGACCAGGTTTCAAAATAAAAGGATAAAAAATAGGGCCGGGGGTGTAGCTCCAAGCTAGAACGTCCCTGGGTTCAATCCCCGGTACCGCGCCAAAAAAAAAAAGTCTTTAAAAAAGAACTATATGAATACATAAACAAATGTTCTACCACCAAAGAGTCCCTTTTAATACATTTTCTCACAAACGTTATGAGAAGCCGGGCGTGGTGGCGCACGCTTGTAATCCCAGTACTTGGGAGGCTGAGACCAGAGGATCCAGGTCCCCGGCCAGCCTCAGCTACTTAGTGAGGCCCTCCGCAATTTAGTGAGACCCTGTTTCAAAATAAAGAATAAAAAATAGGGCTGGGGGTGTAGCTCAGAGGTAGAATGCCCCTGGGTTCAATCTCCAGTTCCACAAAAGAAAAAAAAAGAAACATTATGAGAAATAGGAACAACTTAAGCACCACAGAGAAACTTTCTGTTTAGTTTCTTGTTAAAATATTTATGTAACAAATACCAATTGAAGTATAGTTGAATTATGCCTAAAAATTATAAATGGCATGTTTAAGAATCTCAAGACAGAAGCCTGGCATGGTGGCGCACCCTTGTAATCCCAGCACTTGGGAGGCTGAGACAGGAGGATCGCAGGTTCCTGGCCAGCCTCAGCTACTCAATGAGGCCCTCTGCAACTTAGTGAGACCTTGTTCCAAAATGAAGAATTAAAAAATAGGGCTGGAGGTGTAGCTTGGAGGTAGAATGTCCCTGGGTTCAATTCCCAGTACAGCAAAAATAAATAAAAAACCACAAAATTCAAGACAGAGATGAGAATTAAATGAGTAGGAAAGAAAACCTCTGTCTGGTAACTAAAAGGACAAAAAAGAGGGTCAGAGTATGGGGCGGGGGTAGGTAATGAAGTTACAGACAATAGACTAAAGCTTTTGGATCCAACAATACTAGAAAATGTCCTAAAACAGCCAAATGAGACATGTCAAAGGATCAACTTGTCCAATGTCACATTTCCTAAGGATGGTCAAAGGAAAAATCCTAAAATATCCTTCACTCTCCTTCCCCCACCATGTAACATCAAAATAATTCCCCTTTAAGGTGGGTAATCATGCTGTCATAAGGGGAGTGCCAACAACCCCTTTGCTTGCTCTCATCTCCACCCACCTCCCCCCACAAAAGATGAAAAGCAAGCCAGGAGTGGTGGCACATGCCTGTAATCCCAGTAATTGGGAGGCTGAGACAGGGGTATCACAGGTTCAAGGAGGCTCTTTAACAACCTAGTAAGACCCTGTTTCCAAATAAGAAATAAAATCGGGCTGGGGGTGTAGCTTAAAGGTAGAATGCCTCTTGAGCCAGGCGTGGTGGCACATGCTTGTAATCCCAGTACATGGGAGGCTGATCCCGGAGGATCCGGGTTCGCGACCAGCCTCAGCTACTTAGTGAGGCCCTCTGCAACTTCGTGAGACCCGGTTTCAAAATAAAGTATAAAAAATAGGGCCGGGGGTGTAGCTCAGAGGTAAAACGCCCCTGGGTTCAATCCCCGGTACCGCAAAAAAAAAAAAAAAAAAGGTAGAATGCCTCTGGGTTCAATCCCCAATACCACAAAAATAAGTAAACAAATAATAACAATAATAATAATAATAAATAAAAAGATGAAAAGCAAAACAGTACTTTTTTGTACTGTTTTGTACAGGACTGAGAGTCAATTAATAGCTACTAAAACAAATCTTCGAGAAGAGAGCTGATTCTTGCCGGGTGTGGTGGCGCACGCTTGTAATCCCAGTACTTTGGGAGGCGGAGACCGGAGGATCCGGGTTCGCGGCCAGCCTCAGCTCTCTCGCTCTCTCTCTCCCTGTCTCTGTCTCTCTCTCTCTCTCTCTCCTTAGTGAGGCCCTCTGCAACTTTGTGAGACCCGGTTTCAAAATAAAGTATAAAAAATAGGGCCGGGGGTGTAGCGCGGAGGTAGAACGCCCCTGGGTTCAATCCCCGGTACCGC
>PVJS01059229.1:0-11570 GCA_004027185.1 Glis glis | reverse complement strand
AAAAAAAAAAAAAAAAAAGAAAAAAAGAAAGTGTTCCCTGGCTGGGTGTGGTGGCGCACACTTGTAATCCGAGTAGTTGGGAGGCTGAGATAGGAGGATTGCAGGTTCGAGACCAGCCTCAGCAACTTAGCAAGACCCTGTTTCCACATAAATAAAATTGGGCTGGAAGTGTAGCTCAGAAGTAGAATGCTCCTGGGTTCAATCCCCAGTACCACAAAAAAAAGAGTGTCCCCTGGGATATAGAAAGGACGGGGGGGGGGAAGGACAGGAATGAGGGGAAGAGGGAGCTCAGGGTCTGGGGACCAGATAATAAGTGGGTCCTGAGGCCCTGAGGTCTGAAGCTTGGGGTGCAGTAACATGAAATCCCGACAGTCGCCACAAGGGGGCGGAGGCTCCAGGGCCCCCAGTGGCTTCAACTTCACTCACGGGTCTTAGTATCCACAGAGACTGGGCCATGGCGCTTCCCATCCTGGAGTCCATAGAGCAAGAACTTGTACTTGCGGGCTGGTTCCAGACCAGAGATGGTGACCTCGCGGAGGTCTATGCTCACGGGCACCGCCTGAGGCTGCCCCTGCGCATCCTTGTACTGGACCAGGAAGGAGTCAAAGGGGCCCTGGTCCACGGTCCAAGAGAGGCGAGCGGTGTCCGAGGTCACTGCTGCCACAGCCAGCTCCCCCAGGCGGGGCTCCACGGGAGGCTGTGTGGGGAGGGAGGCTGGAACAGAGCAGAAGAGGCTGAAGGGTGGAGGCAGGTCCTGCTCAAGGGAGTGCGTGCTTTCCCCAGGCTGGGAACGGGACATTTTGCGAGCTCTTCTAAAGCGCTTCCTGTGCACCAGGCTGTGCTGCAAGCAGCTCACACCCCCTGGTACACCTGAGCCTGGCAACATGCTAAGCAGGTGCTACTGTGACCATCGGCCCCGCACTGCCGGGTCTGAGGCCACAGGGGATAAAGGATGCTTGCAAAACCTCACAGTCGAGGCAGATTCAGATCTAGGCGGGCCCAATTTGGAGCAGATTCTGAGTCACTACAATACCCAGCAAGGAAGCCTGAGGGCACAACAAACGGGGAATTGAGCCACGGAGAAGTTCTGGATCACGGAAGCCACATGAATAGGGGACAGACGATGCGCCCGTCTGACTACAAATGAAATCTCCAGCAATCCTCCCTCAGTTCAAGGACCAGCAGGAGCATTAGCAACAATTAAGAAAACCTTAAGGAACCTTAGCGGTGCAAGGATAGGAGGTGCTGAGACCCCAAAGGGGCCCAACAAGAGAGCAAGACGCAGGGGGCAGGGCACGCTCCCCACTCACCGGTCACGCCCACGGTGGACACAGGGCCCGCGCGCCCGCCTGGGTGCAGCCCGTACACATGCAGCTTGTACTTGCGCCCGGGCTCCAGGTCCCCCACGGTGGCCTCGCGCTCCTCTCCTCCGACACGCACCACCTGGGGATTCCCGTCCCTATCCTTGTACTGGATGGTGAAGGAGTCGAAGTGGCCCTGGGGCACCGTCCAGGACAGGCTCAGGGAGTCCGTGGAGGACCCTGTCACCGTCAGCTCCCCCAGCTGTGGCTCCTCGGGGGGCTCCGGGGCCTCCGTGCTGGGCTCTGTGGGGCTGGGCGTCTCTTCCTCTGCAGCTGAGAAGGGGACACGCAGAGGGTGAGGCAGGGCCTGGGAGATGTCCTGGGATCACTACTGGGGTGCCGGGGTCAGTGCAGAGAAGCCCACCATCAGGGCCCGGAGGTCCTGCCCAGCTGACAGGTGACACACACGCCTGAGCTCTGGTTAGCTGTGGGCACCCGGGGCAGCCACCAGACAGCACAGGTCCGATGGCCTCCCCTCTCAGGAGCAGACAGAGGTCCACCCAGGGGAAGGCACAGAGGGGCCACGGCCTCAGCCACAAGCAGGCCTGAGGTGACTCACCAGCTCCCTGTCACTGTCCTGCTCAGCTGTCACCAGACAGCAAGAGGGTCAACCTCCCACCTGCTCCCGCCCTGGCCCCGCCGCCCACTCACCTGTCACCCCGATGACCGACACGGGGCCCACGCGCTGGCCGCTGTGGAAGCCGTACAGGTTCATCTTGTACTTGTGGTCGGGCTCCAGCCCCGAGATGGTGACCTGGTCCTCGTGCCCCGGCACCCGCACCACCTTGGGCTGCCCGTCCCCGTTCCTGTACTGGACCAGGAAGTGTTCAAACTGTCCCTCGGGGACCGTCCAGGCCAGGCTGAGGGAGTCTGGTGTGGCGTCGGTCACGGTCAGCTCCCCCAGGCGTGGCTTGAGGGGCGGCTCGGGGGTCGTGGTGGGCACCGCTTGGGTGGTCATGGCCTCCTCCGGAGCTGGAGACACACAGACACACACACACACACACACACACACACACACACACACACACGGACAGGTGAGGTCTCTTCAGCATATAAAGGAGCATTTTCAGCACTGGAGGGCAGAGCGAGCCATCGCAGCAGCAGGACACAGTCCTTTGCTCCTTCAATGTCGCCAGGCCTAGCACCTCTCCCAGAACCCCTGCCCTTGCCCTCCACCTGCCATCCCATGCGGCTCCTCCCTCTGCCTCCAGCAATGGCTCTTCTGAGCAGGGCACATGGCCGCTTGCCAGGACCCCTCACTGGGGTCTCCTGGCCCCCTCCTCATTGATATGCCTCAGAACACCCCTCCCTCTCCTAGCTGCCACCAGACTCAGGAGTGTCCCAGCCTCAGCCTATCATTCCAGCACTTGGGAGGCAGAGACAGGAGGATCCCAGGTTGGAGGCCAGCCTCAGCAACTTAGTGAGACCCTCAGCTGGTTAGCAAGACCCTGTTTCACAAATAAAAAATAAAAAGGGCTGGGGGTGTAGCTCAGAGGTAGATCAATCTCCAGTACCAACAAGAGCGCCCGGCCTCTTTCCTTAGTTCCTCCTAGCTGCTCACTCCACTCTTCTCCTGTCACAGGACCCTAGCATGGGCCACTTGTCTCCTCTCACCTGGGTTACAACCTCCCGACTGGCCTCCCTGCCTCTGGGCTCACCCCCCCACCCCAGCATGCTTCCCACGGCAGCCGGAGTTGTGCGCATGCACTTCTGATGCCAGAATTCAGCACAGAATTGGGGGCCACCTCCTTATCCCCAGGAGGGATGCAGGCGTCCTGAGCTGCCCCCGCTGTCCGCCCGCATCTCAAGACTCTCCCAGCACCTGAGAGGCCATCACACGAACCTTCTCAGCACCTGCCTTCTCTCTGGCCTCCTGGTCTGCGCACCAGCTGGGACATTGTTCCGACACACTCTTTGTGGTTTTGTTTTGTTTTGGGTACTGGAGATTGAACCCAGGGGCATTCTATCTCCAAGCTATACCCCCAGCCCTTTTTAAAATTTTTCATTTTGAAACAGAGCCTTGCTAAGTTGCTGAGGCTGGCCTTGAACCCGTGATCCTCCTGTCTCAGCCTCCCAAGTACTGGGATTACAGATGTGCGCTACCACACTTGGCTCTAACACACTCTTCTTTCTAAAGCTGCCAGACCTCAGGTCTCAGCTGTCCCCGGGGTACCAGTGGGAAGACTGGCTTAGGCACCCCTGCCTGGTCCTGGCCTTCTGACCCTCAGACTTCTGTATCACAAATTTCTATTTTTTTTTTTTTGGTGCTGGGGATTGAACCCAGGGGAGTTCTACCTCTGAGCTCCACCCCCAGCCCTTTTTAACTTTTTATTAATTAATTAATTAATTTATTTATTTATTTTGGTAGTGGGGATTGAACCCAGTGGCATTCTACCCCTGAGCCTCATCCCCAGCACGAATTTATTTTTCGTTTCAAAACAGGGTCTCACTAAGTTGCAGAGGACCTCACGAAGTCGCTCAGGTTGGCTTCCAACCTGTGATCCTCCTTGTCACAGCCTCCCAAGTACTGTGATTACAAGGGTGCACCACCATACCCGGCTTAACTTTTTATTTTGAAACAGGGTCTTGCCAAGTTGCTGAGGGTCTTGCTAAATTGCTTAAGCTGGTCATGAACCTGCAATCCTCTCGTCTCAGCCTCTCAAGTACTGGGATTCCAGGCATGCGCCACAGTGCCTAGCTTCATTTCTCTTTTGCTGGTTTTCTGCCTGTCCCCCGGAATGTGAGCCCCATGAAAAGGTGAACTCATATGTGTCACTTGCAAAGCTTCACGGTGGGGGGAGGGGCAGCCCCGACCCCCATGAGCTGCATGGTTCTCTCAGCGGGCCTTGCGTGCTCCGAGCTGGCCTGGTGCAGCTCAGTCTTCTGTGACCCAGTTAAGCAAAACAAATTTCAAGGGTCATCCACATCAGATAAGGCCATCTGCCACCATCATGGGTCAAGACAAAAACAAAGCCAGCCTGGAATCATGTCTCCACACAGACAAACTCAAACATCTGCCAAACCACAAAAAAGTCCCAGCACCCACAGCCAACTAGACTGAGTGATGGATGGCTGTCTCTTTTTTTTTTTCTTTTTCTTTACAGTACTGGGGATTGAATCCAGGGGCATTCTACCTCTGAGCTACACCCGCAGCCCTTTTAATTTTTTATTTTGAAACAGGGTCTTCCTAAGTTGCTGAGAGTCTTGCTAAGATCCTCTGTCTCAGCCTCCCAAGTACTAGGATTTTAGGCATATGCCACATAAATCCACCTTTTTTTTTTTTTTTTTGCAGTACCGGGGATTGAACCCAGGGGCATTTTACCTCCGAGCTACACTCCCGGCCCTATTTTTTATATTTTATTTTGAAACTGGGTCTCACGAAGTTGCGGAGGGCCTCACTAAGTAGCTGAGGCTGGCCGCCAACCCGGATCCTCTGGTCTCAGCCTCCCAAGTACTGGGATTACAAGCATGCGCCACCAAGCCCGGCAATCCACCTTTTAACCAGCTCCGCAGGGTGTGGATGAGCACAGGCGCACAGTAGCACCCCTGCTGGAGCACTATGTCTTTGTGAAGCTGCTGGAGAAGGGATAACTTCCCTGCCCCACCCCACCCGACACTCACTCACCGGTCACTCCCACAGTGGACACGGGGCCTGCGCGCCCGCCCGGGTGCAGCCCATACACGTGCAGCTTGTACTTGCGCCCGGGCTCCAGGTCCCCCACGGTGGCCTCGCGCTCCTCTCCCCCGACACGCACCACCTGGGGACGCCCGTCCCTGTCCTTGTACTGGATGGTGAAGGAGTCGAAGCGGCCCTGGGGCACCGTCCAGGACAGGCTCAGGGAGTCCGCGGAGGACCCTGTCACCGTCAGCTCCCCCAGCTGTGGCTCCTCGGGGGGCTCCGGGGCCTCCGTGCTGGGCTCTGTGGGGCTGGGCATCTCTTCCTCTGCAGCTGAGAAGGGGACACGCAGAGGGTGAGGCAGGGCCTGGGAGATGTCCTGGGATCACCACTGGGGTGCCGGGGTCAGTACAGAGCCCAATGTCAGGAGCCCAACCGTGAGGGAGGTCCTGCCCAGCTGACAGGTGACACACATGCTTGAGTTCTGGTCAGGGTACCCGGGGCAGCCACCAGACAGTACAGGTCCGATGGCCTCCCTGCTCAGGAGCAGACAGAGGTCCACCCAGGGGAAGGCGCAGAGGGGCCACAGCCTCAGCTACAAGCAGGGCTGAGGTGATTCACCAGCTCCCTGCCACTGTCCTGTTCGGCTGTCACCAGACAGCAAGAGGGTCAACCTCCCACCTCCTCCCGCCCTGGGCCCGCCGCCCACTCACCCGTCACCCCGATGGCCGACACGGGGCCCACGCGCTGGCCGCTGTGGAAGCCGTACAGGTTCATCTTGTACTTGTGGTCGGGCTCCAGCCCTGAGATGGTGACCTGGTCCTCGTGCCCCGGCACCCGCACCACCTTGGGCTGCCCGTCCCCGTTCCTGTACTGGACCAGGAAGTGTTCAAACTGTCCCTCGGGGACCGTCCAGGCCAGGCTGAGGGAGTCTGGTGTGGCGTCGGTCACGGTCAGCTCCCCCAGGCGTGGCTTGAGGGGCAGCTCGGGGGTCGTGGTGGGCGCCGCTTGGGTGGTCATGGCCTCCTCTGGAGCTGGGGACACACAGACACACAGACACACAGACACAGACACACACACACACACACACACACACACATGGACAGGTGAGGTCTCTTCAGCGCTCGGTTCAGCATATAAAGGAGCATTTTCAGGAAATGGAGCACTGGAGGGCAGAGTGAGCCACCGCAGCGGCAGGACACACCCTCTCTGCTCCCTCCATGCACCTCAACTCTCAGGGACAAATTCCAAGAGGGGATCCGATGAGTTTGGCTACTCATGGGCTGGTCCGTGCTCCCGCAGTGTCTGCATCATGAGGATGGCTAGCCTCTGAATTTTGCGTGGTCCCCAATGCACCGTATGTTAAATGATTAGCTCCCAAGGTGGTGAGATTGGGAGGTGATGAAACCCTTAAGAGACGGGCTCAGGGTGGCGTGGTGGCGCACGCCTGAAATCCCAGTACTTGGGAAGCTGAGACAGGAGAATGGCAGGTTTGAGGCTAGCCTCAGGAATTTAGTGAGACCCTGTTTCAAAAATAAAATAGGGCTGGGGTGTAACCTGGAGGTAGAACGTCCCTAGGTTCGATCCTCAATACCAAAAAAGAAGAGGGCGAGAGATGGGCCCTGGAGGTCCTCAGGTCAGGGGGGTGTGCATGTGATAGGGATGCTGACCCTTCCTCTTTCTCCTTTTTTCTTCTTGGCCATGAGCTGAGTGGGTTTTGCTCATCAGACCCTGCCCTGGCGTCCCCTCGCCACAGAACTAAAAACAACGGGGCCAACTGATCATGGATTAGAACATCCAAAACTGTGAGCCCAAATAAGCTTTCCTCTTCATAGAGTTGATGATATGGTATTTGTCATAGTAGCAAAAGCTCAGGTTTTTTTGTTTGTTATTTTTGTTTTTTTTTTTTTGCGGTATTGGGAATTGAACCCAGGGTACTCTCTCACTAAGCCACACCCCCAGCCCTTTTTGTTTTCCTTTTTGAGATACAGTCTCACTAAGTTGCCCAGGCTGGCCTCCAACTTGTGATCGTCCTGCCTCAGCCTCCTGAATCATTGAGATTACAGGCAGGTGCCATTGTGCCCAGCTTTAACATATATCATCATCATCATCATCATCATCATCATCATCATAATCATCATTATTATTTTGGTACTGGGGATTGAACCCAAGGGTTTTCTACCTCCAAACTACACCCCCAGCCCTTTGTTTTTTTGTTTTTTGTTTTTTTTTTTTTGGTACCGGGGATTGAACGCAGGGGCGTTCTACCTCCGCACTACACCCCCGGCCCTATTTTTTTATACTTTATTTTGAAACCGGGTCTCACAAAGTTGCGGAGGGCCTCACTAAGGAGAGAGAGAGAGAGAGAGAGAGACAGGGAGGGAGAGAGAGAGAGAGAGAGAGACAGAGAGAGGCAGAGAGAGACAGAGAGATAGCTGAGGCTGGCCACGAACACGGATCCTCCGGTCTCTGCCTCCCAAAGTACTGGGATTACAAGCGGGTGCCACCATGCCCGGCCTATTGTTTTGTTTTTTTGAAAGAGGGTCTCACCAAGTTGCTGAGGGTATTGCTAAGTTTTGGAGGCTAGCCTGGAACCTGCAATCCTATTGTATCAGCCTCCCAAGTACAGGGATTACACGCGTGTATCACACTGTGCCCAGCTAGGATCATATTAAGAATGCAAAATGTCAGGCTCCAGCCCGAGTCTGCTGAATACACATCCACCTTTTAAACAGCTCTGCAATTGTGTGGATGAGCACAGGTGCACAGGAGCACTGCTGCTGGAGCACTGTGTCTTTGTGAAGCTGCTGGAGAAGGGACAAATTCCAGGGCCTGTCTTCCCTGCCCCACCCCACCTGACACTCACTCACCGGTCACGCCCACAATGGACACGGGGCCTGCGCGCCCGCCCGGGTGCAGTCCGTACACGTGCAGCTTGTACTTGCGCCCGGGCTCCAGGTCCCCCACGGTGGCCTCGCGCTCTTCTCCCCCGACATGCACCACCTGGGGACGCCCGTCCCTGTCCTTGTACTGGATGGTGAAGGAGTCGAAGTGGCCCTGGGGCACGGTCCAGGACAGGCTCAGGGAGTCCATGGAGGACCCTGTCACCGTCAGCTCCCCAAGCTGTGGCTCCTCGGGGGGCTCCGGGGCCTCCGTGCTGGGCTCTGTGGGGCTGGGCGTCTCTTCCTCTGCGGCTAAGAAGGGGACACGCAGAGGGTAAGGCAGGGCCTGGAACATGTCCTGTGGTCACCACTAGGGTGCTGGGGTCAGTGCAGAGAAGCCCACCACCATCAGGGCCTGGAGGTCCTGCCCAGCTGACAGGTGACACACACGCCTGAGCTCCAGTCAGCTGTGGGCACCCGGGGCAGCCACCAGGCAGCACAGGTCCGATGGCCTCCCTGCCCAGAAGCAGACAGAGGTCCACCCAGGGGAAGGCACAGAGGGGCCACGGCCTCAGCCACAAGCAGGCCTGAGGTGACTCACCAGCTCCCTGCCACTGTCCTGCTCAGCTGTCACCAGACAGCAAGAGGGTCAACCTCCCACCTGCTCCCGCCCTGGCCCCTGCTCACTCACCTGTCACCCCGATGGCCGACACGGGGCCCACGCGCTGGCCGCTGTGGAAGCCGTACAGGTTCATCTTGTACTTGTGGTCTGGCTCCAGGTCCCCCACGGTGGCCTCGCGCTCCTCTCCCCCGACACGCACCACCTGGGGACGCCCGTCCCTGTCCTTGTACTGGATGGTGAAGGAGTCGAACTGGCCCTGGGGCACCGTCCAGGACAGGCTCAGGGAGTCTGTGGAGGACCCTGTCACCGTCAGCTCCCCCAGCTGTGGCTCCTCGGGGGGCTCCGGGGCCTCCGTGCTGGGCTCTGTGGGGCTGGGCGTCTCTTCCTCTGCAGCTGAGAAGGGGACACGCAGAGGGTGAGGCAGGGCCTGGGAGATGTCCTCGGTCTCGGGCAGAGGACGGAATAGCTGTGGTCACCACTGGGGTGCCAGGGTCAGTTCAGAGAAGCCCACCATCGGAGCCAGGAGGTCCTGCCCAGCTGACAGGTGACACACATGTCCAAGCTCCAGGTCAGCTGTGGGCACCCGGGGCAGCCACCAGACAGCACAGGTCCGATGGCCTCCCCGCTCAGGAGCAGACAGAGGTCCACCCAGGGGAAGGCACAGAGGGGCCACGGCCTCAGTCACAAGCAGGCCTGAGGTGACTCACCAGGTCCCTGCCACTGTCCCTTCTCAGCTGTCACCAGACAGCAAGAGGGTCAACCTCCCACCTGCTCCCGCCATGGGCCCTGCTCACTCACCCGTCACCCCGATGGCCGACACGGGGCCCACGCGCTGGCCGCTGTGGAAGCCATACAGGTTCATCTTATATTTGTGGTCTGGCTCCAGGTCCCCCACAGTGGCCTTGCGCTCCTCTCCCCCGACACGCACCACCTGGGGACGCCCGTCCCTGTCCTTGTACTGGATGGTGAAGGAATCAAAGTGGCCCTGGGGCACGGTCCAGGACAGGCTTAGGGAGTCCTCAGAGGACCCTGTCACCATCAGCTCCCCCAGCTGTGGCTCCTCGGGGGGCTCCGGGGCCTCTGTGCTGGGCTCTGTGGGGCTGGGCGTCTCCTGCCGGGCTGAGAGAAGAGAAAGACACAGAGGTGTTTTGGTGACTTGCTTTGCTGGTGTCATGCACAGGGACAGGAAAGCGCATGCAGTAGCTGTCTCATTAAATGCTCAGAGGTTGATGTAGCCTTTTTTCTTTTTCTTTGATGTAGCCTTTCGCATTAGCCATCGAGTCGCTCAGGACAGGAGGGCTGAGCGAGCCCCCACATCCGTCCTCTCTGCTGGCTGAAGGCTCGGCTACAAACCTTTGAGGGCAACTGGGACATGCGTGTCAGAAGCCAACACAGCGCTCATTTCCTTTGACCTAATAATCCCATTCCTGGGCACCTCGCCTAAGAAAATTATTAAAAGCAGGAAAAAGTTATAACATGGAAGAAGTCATAATGGGATTATTCATGGCAGCAAAATGTGTTCAGGAACCCAAATGTCCTGGAAAAGGTGATTAACTTTGTCACAGCGCTTTCACCACAAAGCATCAAATAACCATTAAAATGATGATGAATGCAGGTCCTGCAGCCACAAGGTAAGTGATCGCGGTGTAATGTGTGTGCAAAAAGTAAGAGCCAAGATTTGTATGTGCATAAGGCAGACAAAGTGCAGAGAGGGTTCTGTGTCCTGTATGGTCTCTTTGGTTTGTTCTGCGCTGTTGGGGACTGAGCCCAGGGCCACATGCGTGCCAGGCAAGTGCGCGCATTGTCATTTATGGTGGTTATTTGGTGAAAAGGAAGGATTATGAGATTTTTTTCCCCTCTACTTTTCAAATTTTCCATAATGTTGCTATATTTTTTTCACTATAAAACTGTGGGCTTAAAAAGAGATTCTGGACTATAAACATTAATAATTCAGTGGGGGTGGGGAGTGGAGCGCAATGGGGTCAGAGCAGGGAGGGGACACGGGTCTCTTTTGCTGCCCTCTCTACTTAGTGGATGCTGTGATTCACCATGATAGGGGGGCAAGAAAAAACAAAATCAGCAGGGCGTGGTGGTGCACGCCTGTAATACCAGTACTTGGAAGGCGGAGAGATGAGGATCACAAGCTCCAGTCCAACATGCTAACTTAGCAAGACTGTTTCAAAATAAAAAATAAAATAGGACGCTGGGCGCAGTGGCACATACCTGTAACCCCAGTACTTGGGAGGCTGAGACAAAGGATTGCAGGTTGGAGGCCCAGCCTCAGCTACTTAGTGAGACCCTATTTTGAAATAAAAAATAAAGAGGGTTGGGGTTGTAGATCAAAGATAGAATGCCCCGGGTTCAACCTCTAGTACCAATTTTTTTTTAAAAAAAAGGATAATGCAGAACAGAATAAAAACAAAATTTGCCGAGTATGGTGGCGCACGCCTGTAATCCCAGTACTTGGGAGGCTGAGACTGGAGGATCCGGGTTTGGGGCCAAGCTTCAGCTACTTAGTGAGGCCCTCCGCAACTTAGTGACACCCTGTTTCAAAATAAAGAATAAAAAAATAGGGCTGGGGGTGGAGCTCAGAGGTAGAATGCCCCTGGGTTCAATCCCCAGTACCAAAAACAAAAAACAACAACAACAAAAAAAAACAAAATTAAAAACCCCATGCTGGAACACTTCATTCTGTCTAACAAACCAGGGCCCCCTGGGGTGTTCTTCTTTCTCTGTCTTCTCAACTTGCCTGTTATTTTCAAATAGTTGTGATCTGCATCCTCATAAAAATTTGGAGCTCTGTTTTTTCAATTAAAAATTATAAAGTTGTTGTGTTATGTTAAAACACTTTCAATGACAGTATAATAGCTCTTTTTAAAGATTTCGTCTAAGCCGGGCGTGGTGGCGCACGCTTGTAATCCCAGTACTTTGGGAGGCGGAGACCGGAGGATCCGGGTTCGCGGCCAGCCTCAGCGCTCTCTCTCTCTTTCTCTCTCTCCCTCTCCCTGTCTCTCTCTCTCTACTTAGTGAGGCCTCCGCAACTTCGTGAGACCCGGTTTCAAAATAAAGGATAAAAAATAGGACCGGGG
>PVJS01059228.1:0-11569 GCA_004027185.1 Glis glis | reverse complement strand
CGTGGTGGCGCACGCTTGTAATCCCAGTACTTTGGGAGGCAGAGACCGGAGGATCCGGGTTCGCGGCCAGCCTCAGCTCTCTCTCTCTCTGTCTCCCTCTCTCCCTCTCTCTCTCTCTGCCTGTCTACTTAGTGAGGCCCTCCGCAACTTCGTGAGACCCAGTTTCAAAATAAAGCATAAAAAATAGGGCCGGGGGCATAGTGCGGAGGTAGAAAGCCCCTTCGTTCAATCCCTGGTACCACAAAAAAAAAAAAATTTTTTTTTGTTTTGAAACAGGGTCTCGCTAGGTTGCTGAGGGTCTGGCCATGTTACTGCGGCTGTCTTCGAACCTGCGATCCTCCTGTCTCAGTCTCCCAAGTACTGGGATTACAGGCATGCACCACCATGCCCGACTTGTTTGTTTTAAAGGAGGAAAGATTTATTTTGGCTCATGGTTTCAGAGGTTTCAGTGCATGGTCATTTGCCCCTGTCGCTTTGGGCCTGTGGTGAAGTAGAACATCATGGTGGGGAGCACACGGTAGAGCAGGGCTGCTCACCTAATGGTAACTCCGATGTGGGGGTGGGGAGAGAAGCAGGGTCCTGGGACACCCACCAAGGGCTTAGCTCCAGTGACCGACTTCCTCCAACTAGGCCCACCTCCTAAGGTTCCACCACCTCCCAAGAACACCGTGTTTTTTCCATTTTATTTTTCTACTACTACATTTTTTTCTTCAATTTCATTAAAGTACAGTTATCATTTACTAAAATGTACCCACATAAGGGACATGTTTTCACTCATCTTTAACCATATTTTGCCACAGCATGCAGGGAAAATGTGATTGTTCATATAGGGCTGCTAACAGATGAAATGGTTGATGACTTCTTGACATATGTTTCCTCTGTGTTTTCTCCAGGAATGACTAAAAAGACTTATGTGGAATCTATACTTGAGGGTATAAAACAGTCCAAACAAGAAAACTTAGACATTGATGTTAGGTAAGAAGATTGTACTGGCCGGGCGTGGTGGCGCACGCTTGTAATCCCAGTACTTGGGAGGCTGAGACCGGAGGATCCGGGTTCGTGGCCACACTCAGCTACTTAGTGAGGCTCTTTGCAATTTAGTGAGACCTTGTTTCAAAATAAAGAATAAAAAATAGGGCTGGGGGTGTAGATCAGAGGTAGAATGCCCCTGGGTTCAATCCCCAGTACCACAAAAAAAATCAAATAATAAAAAAATGTGAGACAGGAAATTTGAACACTAATTAGATAATTCAATACTACTTGAGAATTCAAATCTTATTCTCTCTGGTAAAGTAAAACATCACGTTGTCTGGATACAGGTTGCACTTTTCCTGGTAAGCTGTATTCTATGTAGTCTGCTGTGCCGCTCTTAGAGTTGTCTTTTTCATGTGCATCGTTATGGTTTTCATCTTTGTTTTTCTTTTTTTGGTGGTAGTGGGGATTGAACCCAGGGGCATTCTACTTCTGAGCTATACCCACAGGCCTGTTTTATTTTTTAGTTTTTTTTTTTGTTTGTTTTTGTTTTTGTTTTTTTTTTTTTGCAGAACTGGGGATGGAACCCATGGGCATTCTATCTCTGAGCTATACCCCAAGGCCTATTTTTTTATTCTTTATTTTGTTTATTTATTTATTGTTTTGGTACTGGGGATGGAACTCAGGGGCATTCTACCTCCAAGCTATACCCCCAGCCCCATTTTATTCTTTATTTTGAAATAGGGTCTCACTAAGTTGCAGAGGGCCTCACTAAGTAGCTGAGGCTGTCCTTGAACCTGTGGTCCTCCTGTCTCAGCCTCCCAAGTACTGGGATTACAAGCATGCACCACCATGCCCGGCTTTATTCTTTATTTTGAAACAGGGTCTCGCTAAGTTGCAGAAGGCCTCACTAAATACCTGAGGCTGGCTGCGAACCTGTGATCCTCCTGTCTCAGCCTCCCAAGTACTGGGATTACAAGCATGTGCCACCACATCTGACTCGTCTGTGTTTTTCTTATATTAAAGGTATTTGATAGCAATTGACAGAAGAGGTGGCCCTTCAGTAGCCAAGGAGACTGTTAAACTCGCTGAAGAATTCTTCCTTTCTACTGAGGGTACAGTTCTTGGCCTTGACCTCAGTGGAGACCCAGCTGTAAGTTATTTTTCCTAAATATATTTTATTTCTTAAAGGTAGAATCAGTCAGTGGGGTAATGATTAGCTTGGGGCATCCTGCCTTCTCTAGAGGGTCCAGCAGACACTCTGTGGATGAAGCCTTGTTCTACTTTGTATGACCAGAGTGTGTAGAGGAGCTATTCTCAGTCAAGGTTCTGTGAAAGAATTAAGCACACCCCAAAAAAGAGATTTGCCTGACTATATGACCATTTTCTCCATTCTTCCAAAGATGGTGCACAACTAGTATTAGTCTATATGTGCAGGAGAGAAGTTAATGCATTTCGTACAATGGATAGTTACCTTAGGGCATTAGGGCTTATCTCATAAAACCTCTAGTTAAGACAGACCTCATTTTTACTTTTATATTCAAGATAGGACAAGCAGAAGACTTCTTGGAGCCTCTTTTAGAAGCTAAAAACGCAGGTCTGAAGTTGGCATTGCATCTTTCAGAGGTAAATAATATTGTCTTAGGCTGGAGAAGACAGATTATAGTAGAAAATAGTAAGGTTATTTGTAAATAACTAGAAATAAAAACATTTGGCTTGGAAAAACATTTTTAAAAGGGGAAAATAGAAATTTTTTTTTTTTTTTTTTGCGGTACCGGGGATTGAACACAGGGGCTAGAGTTCTACCTCCGCGCTACGCCCCCGGCCCTATTTTTTTATGCTTTATTTTTGAAACCGGGTCTCATGAAGTTGCGGAGGGCCTTGCTAGGTAGAGAGAGAGAAAGAGAGACAGAGAGAGAGAGAGGAGAGAGAGAGAGATAGATCGATCGATCAATCGATCGATCGCTTGTGCATGCGCGCTGAGGTTGGCCGCGAACCCGGATCCTCCGGTCTCCGCCTCCCAAAGTACTGGGATTACAAGCGTGCGCCACCACGCCCGACCAGAAATATTTTTAAATATAAATTAAAATCATAAGGCATGACGTGACTTGCTTTAGTCTCTAATGGTACTGTTTTTAACTTTTTGTGATTCCTCAGAGTAACTATTAACTCAAATTCCAACTGTCATTAAAACCAGCTTCATGACATTTTACTAAAGAAACTGCATGATTTTCCATCACTAGCCTTGTCATTGGCGCAAGCTGACTCAAAAGCATCATTCATCTAACCTGTTCTCACAGTGGAAGGGACCTAAATGTATCATGCACTGGCAATAAAGGAAGTAGTTCATCATTATTATATGAAGTATAGAAAGGAGATCTGGTAGCCGGGCATGGTGGCGCACACTTGTAATCCCAGTACTTGGGAGTCTGAGACAGGAGGATCGCAAGTTTGAGGCCAGCCTAGCTACTTAGTGAGGCCCTCCACAACTTAGTGAGACCCTATTTCAAAACAGCCTCAGCTACTTAGTGAGGCCCTCTGCAACTTAGTGAGACCCTGTTTCAAAATAAAGAATAAAAAATAGGGCTGTGGGTATAGCTTGGAGGTAGAATACCCCTGGGTTCAATCCCCAGTACCGCAAACAACAACAAAAAAAGAAGAATAAAATTTGGGAGTGGTGGCGCATGCTTGTAATCCCAGTACTTGGGAGGCTGAGACAGGGGATTGCAGGTCAGTGGCCAGCCTCAGCAACATGAGGCCCTCTGCAACTTTTTGAGACTCTGTTTCAAAATAAAAATAATAAAAATAAAATAGGACTGGGGGTGTAGCTCAGAGATAGAATGTCCCTGGGTTCCATCCCCAGTGCCACAATAAATAAATAAATAGAATAAAAAATTGGGCTGGGGGTGTAGCTCGGAGGTAGAATGCCCCTGGGTTCAATCCCAGTACTGGAAAAAAAAAATCCCTGGCAGCATGAGTGCAGGGACAGATAGTGTATAGATAATGCCTGGAAACAGTCATTTTCTTAAGCACATCCCTGTGAGGCAAACAAGGGAACCTATTGCACTTTTCCCAATCTTACAGATGGATTTACTTCTTACCTCATTACTTTTACCTATTTAATTATTTCTTAAATGCAGAAAATAATACTTATTCAACTTACCTCATAGTGTTATTATGAGTATTCAGTGGGGTGATGTATAAAGATTTAGTAGCACTGGGTGTGGTGGCACATAATCCCAGTACTTGGGAGGCTGAGACAGGAGCAACTTAGCAACTTAGTGAGACTCAGCAACTTAGTGAGACTCCCAGCAACCTAGCAAGATCCTGTTTCAAAATAAAAAAATTTAAAAAAGGGCTGGGGTATAGGTCAGATGTAGAATGCCTTTGGTGTTCCCCAGTGCCAAAAAAAAAAAAAAGAAAAAGAAAGAAAAAAATGTTGAGTAGCATCATGACTTAAAGATTAAGGAAAAAATTGGAATCTTTTGCCAGTACTTGTAACTTCCATGTCTGCAAGCAGAGGGTCAGTAATCTAATGGCAGAACTTAAAATCTAGAATCTGTGTTTCCATACTCTGATCAAAAAGACCTTTCACCACAGGACACACTCTAGCCTACCTATCTGACACCCAAAAGAAGCTGTCAGTCAGTAGAGTAGAACACCATGTGTTACTCTGACCAGTTATTTCTGGCTTGTGCACAGCATCAGAACCTTCTAATTATCTTAGTTTCTGTTGCTTTTCTTGTTTTATCCATTGGATATAAAACATTTTATTTCAAGATGTTCTGATCATTTACCTTTGGGCTGTCTAGGAGATAAGGATTACAGCTAGACGTTTTCATAGTGATTGTGGTATGTCTGTAGCCTTATCAAAAATAAAACACAAGTACACTGTGTAGGAAGTGTCCTGGCCCCAGAGTTGGCTGGAGTTAGGTTTCACCCTTTTACCATTCAGTATTTCTTTGTGTGTGTGTGTATGTGTGTGTGTGTGTGTGTGTGTGTGTGTGTGTGTGTGTGTGTGTATCACTGAGGATTGAACTGAGGGGTGCTCTACCGCTGAGCTACATCCCCAGTACCCCCCCATCCCACTTTTCTTTGAGATAGAGTCTTGCTAAGTTGCCAGGTTGTCCTCACACTTGGGATCCTCCTTTCTCAGCCTCTCAAATACTGGGTAAATTACAGACATGTGCCACCACACCCAGCTGGTGTTTTAAAAAATACTTTATATTTTTAATTATAAATCTTTATGTACCTGAAGAAATTCCAAGTGTAGGGAAGTATAATACAGGAGGAACAAATTAGAAATGAAAAGTCCCCTTGCTATTTCAGTGCTGCTACCCAGAGCTAATACTATTAACAGTTTTGTATTTATATTTTTCCAGACCTTATATTTTCCTTTTTATATATGGACACATATACACAACACAAAACACACATATACATAGAGTTAGGGATTTTATTTTTTTTTTGAAAATTACTTTTCATGACTTTTATCTTTTTCATCTTAACACTTTGTAAGATTCTTGTGAGCCCTTAAATAATTGACGTGAAAAGCACCAAGTAGGTCTTAATAAGTTTTTATTAATATTATTGAAATGAATCTAGAAGAATATTGAGGAATGAAAAAGAAGTTTAAACGCAGAAGGGGCTGGAAGTGTAACTCAGCTGTAGAGTAGGTGCTTAGCATGTAAGAGACCCTGGGTTCTATCCCGGCTCCAAAAAAGGAAAAAAAAAAAAAAAAGCAAAGAAGAGAGGGATAGAGTACCCACTATAGAAAAAAAATTTTTTTTTTTTTTTTTGCGGTACCGGGGATTGAACCCAGGGGCGTTCTACCTCCGTGCTACACCCCTGGCCCTATTTTTTTTATACTTTATTTTGAAACCGGGTCTCACGAAGTTGTGGAGGGCCTCACTAGGTAGAGAGAGAGAGAGATGGAGAGAGAGAGAGAGAGAGCGCGCGCGCCACCACGCCTGGCGAAAAAAATACTTTTAATAACTACTGAAAGAGGTCATTGATCCCTTCTTCTCACTTTTCTGAAGATTCCAAACCAAAAAAAAGAAACACAAATGCTCCTGGATCTGCTTCCTGACAGAATTGGGCATGGGACATTTCTCAACTCATCTGAGGGAGGATCCCTCCATCTCGTGGACTTTGTGAGGCAACACCGGATACCACTGGGTAAGACAGCGTTCAGGGCTTTCTGACAACCCTCTGGTCTTTCTCTCCTCATCCTCCAGGTTGCAAGCCATAAGTAGAGAATTACTATGCTAAAATTATAAATATCATTTAGAAATTTAGAAATTAAAAGATGGAGTATGTTTTCTGAACCTCATTTAAGTAACTGAAAGTTATAGCTCCCATTAAAATATAAGCTCCATGAAAGCAGGGCCCTTGTCTTTTTCACTGCCTACAGTCCCCAGTGCTGGAACTCACTATTTTTTTTTTTTTTTTTTTGCCATACTGGGAGTGGAACCCAGCGGCATTCTACCTCTGAGCTACACCCCCAGCCCTCTTTTCTTCTTTAATTTGAAACGGTCTCACTAAGTTGCGGAGGCCTCACTAAGTAGCCCGGCTGGAACTCACTATTTTTGAAGCAATAAGGACCATCTAGAATTTTGAAAATGAAGCTGGGCATGATGGTGCACGCCTGTAATCCCAGTACTTGGAAGGCTGAGACAGGAGGATGTGGGTTCGTGGCCAGCCTCAGCTACTTAGTGAGGCCCTCTGCAACTTAGTGAAACCTGTTTCAAAATAAAGAATAAAATAGGACTGTGGATATAGCTCGGAGGTAGAATGCCCCCGAGTTCAAATCCCAGTACCAAAAAAAAATTTTTTTGAAAATGACATTCATGAAATTAACATGTGGTATGAAAATATGTAACATTTAAAAATTAAGAATTAAAGCTGGACATGGTGGCGCACGCTTGTAATCCCAATACTTGGGAGGCTGAGACAGGAGGATCGCAGGTTCGCAGCCAGCCTCAGCTACTTAGTGAGGCCCTCCGCAACTTAGTGAGACCCTGTTTCAAAATAAAGACTAAGACAGGGCTGGGGGTGTAGCTCAGAGGTACAGTGCCCCTGGGTTCAATCCTCAGTACCACAAAAATAATAGTAATAAATAAATATTAAGAATTATGGAAAATTCCAAATATATATATATATATATTTTTTTTTTTTTGCGGTACTGGGGATTGAACCCAGGGGCATTCTACCTCCAAGCTCCACACCCAGCCCTATTTTTTATTCTTTTTTTTTTTTTTTGCGGTACCAGAGATTGAACCCAGGGGCGTTCTACCTCCTCACTACACCCCCGGCCCTATTTTTTTTTATACTTTATTTTGAAACCGGGTCTCACAAAGTTGCGGAGGGCCTCACTAGGTAGAGAGAGAGAGACAGAGAGAGAGAGAGAGAGCTGAGGCTGGCCTCGAACCCAGATCCTCCTGTCTCTGCCTCCCAAAGTACTGGGATAACAAGCATACGCCACCACGTCCGGCTTATTTTTTATTCTTTATTTTGAAACAGGGTATCACTAAGTTGTGGAGGGCCTCACTAAGTGGCTGAGGCTGACTGTGAACCTGCGATCCTCTTGTCTCAGCCTCCCAAGTACTGGGATTACAAGCATGCGCCACCACGCCCAGCTCAAATATATTTTTTATATATCTTTTACTTATCACATTACACACTTGATTGCAAATGTGTTTATGAAGTACCTACTTCATCATTGATGAGAATAGAATAGTAAACAAAAGAGAGTTTCCTTTTTAAGAAGCTCATATTCTAGTAGAGGGAAGACAGTAAACAAATATACAAGAAAATATCAGTGTTAACTGATATTAAACAGGCTGATTACTATAATAATGATCAGATAACCATTTTCTTGGTGGTCAAGGATATTCTTTCTGAAGAGGGCAAGAAGCAAACGGCTGTACACCTTTTACTGAATGATCAATTTGCTAAATTTATAAATTCACCAATTTACATAAATGTGTGACTCTATGTTTTTTAATTAGAGTTTTTAGCAATTCATAGTAAGTGAATTTTTTTTTTTATCTTTACCAACATTTTTAAACATCCATAAAAGTAGAGAGAATAGCTGCCTCTTGCAGTGATCTTGTTTGGTGTGTGGCCCAGCTCTGCTCCCCGCAGAGTGAAGGGGCCTCACTTGGACTGAGTAGCCCTGTGTTGAGGCTGCCTGACCCAAGTGAGCAGATGCTATTAGTCAAGTCAGTACAGTATTTCAAGGTAGAAATTAGTTAATAGTAAAAGTCATTCTTAACATGGACTTACCTAGAAGCAGCAGGCAGTGAATGGATGGTAATCTGGGTAAAGGTGTTTAGGGGTTTTCTTAGAAGCCATGGGAAAAATCCATGCCCACTCTTAGTTAGCTATTTATAATGCCTTAACTGTCAGGCAGTGCTACATTTTTCTTACCTTTGTTTTTGCCTCCACTGTGTAAGACCAAGAGGAATTATAAGAGCCCTAAAGAAACCCTCCTGCTCCCATGTCATGATCATTTCCTGCTTTGTTGATCATGACTGGCTTATGATAGTCCTCTTTCCTCTCCTTGGTAAGAGAAAGGGAAGCTAATGTGTGTGAAGAGCATTAATTCCTTGCCTGGTACAGTTGCTGCCATAGTTGCAGCACATACTTTCTGCACAACTACATTAATTGAACTGCAGATTTTTATATCACACATAAGGTAAATTTTGTAAAATAATAACATGGCTGTAAATCATGGTTTGGAAAGATTTCTCATGAGTCTACTTTATGAACATCAACTGAATGAGTTCACTTATCTGCTTTATTTAAGAAATGTTTCCTCCTTTCATCTAGAACTCTGTTTGACCTCAAACGTCAAAAGTCAGACAGTTCCGTCTTATGACCAGCATCACTTTGGATTCTGGTACAGCATTGCTCATCCTTCTGTGATCTGTGTAAGGTGCTTTGTGTGAAGTATTTTGCTCCTTTGTAATTTCTGCATTAAATATTCACTATCTAGCTGATGGCTTTGATTGCCTAAGAGTAATGTCCAAGAAGAGGTGTTATGCCATGAGAGGCTACAGTGGGCCAGGGTGTCTGGTTTGGGGCTGTGGGAAGGGGTCCTGGACAGTATCTGGGGGATGCCCAGCACCCATTCCATGAGATTCTGCTTTATTTGATCTGGGGTAAGCCCTGGGGATGAATATGTTTTAAAAGCTCCCTAAGTAAGCTGGGTGTGGTGGCACATGCCTGTAATTCCAGTACTTTGGAGGCTGAGACAGGAGGATTGCAGATTCAAGGACAACCTCAGAAAGTAATGAGATTCTCATCAACCTAGTGAGACTCTGTCTCAAAATAAAAGGAAAAAATAGGGCTGGGGTTGTAGCTCAGAGGTAGAATACCTCAATCCCCAGTAACACACACACACACACACACACACACACACACACACACACACACTCCCTAGGTGATTTTAACATGCAACCAAGGTTAAAACACTGCTCTAGTGTTTTTTAGTAGACTTCTAATAAAGTATCTAAAGTAGACTTTTTGTAAAGTATCTTTAGTTACAGAATGCATAGATGCATCTATAGGCCTCTATTTAGACTCTTGAAAGAAACATGGTAAATTAAAAAATGTACTCTAGAGAAAAACGTTGTATAAAAAGTTTTTTAAAGAGCATTTTCTTGTTGTTTGAAATATTCTTGTTTATATTGGCAGACTGACGATAAGGGTGTTTTCGCGACATACCTTTCTCAAGAGTATCAGTTGGCAGCTGAAACCTTTCACTTGACCCAGTCTCAGGTATGGGATCTGTCTTATGAATCCATCAGCTACATATTTGCTTCTGACAGCACCAAATCTGAGCTGAGGAAGAAGTGGAATCATCTGAAGCCCCAAGTGTTGCACTTTTAAGTTGTATATGTTGCAAGCGAGATCTTCCTGCCATGTTCCACTTAGTAAATCATCCACTACTTCCTCTGAAGCACAGCAGTCAAATTCATGAGCTCTCTCACCAGCACCTCGCACGTGACGAGTGCCCAGTAAACATGTCTTAAACTGACTAGCAGGCCTTGAAGTCTCACATGGCTTACCTCTGTGCTACTTACTGGAAGGAACTGGAGTACTGTTATTAACTAAATTCCCCATTCTACTAGTGATTGTTTTCCCCATTAGGGATTATGAAACTTTTCAGGGAAATCACAGTAATTATTCATCAGGAAAAGTTGGGGAATTAGTGAGGTAAGGAGAAAGGGGAAGACAGATTGCTTCCACGACCTTTAAATCTAGCTTATGACACCAACTCTGTATTTGTTGTGCTTATTTTAATCAGACTCCCTTCACTTGCTTTAACTCTTTCAAGTATTGCTCCCCAGGGCTGTTGATGCCAGGCCACGCTGCACAGCATGGATGTGTGTGATTGCCCAGTGGTCAGGGTTAATCTGCTTTTGGTGATTGTAGTGACAGAACTAGCTGCTGACATCTGGCATTGCCCTTTTCACGACTGTTCTTATCATTACCTGAAAAGGATTGAAATCACTACTCCAATTTAGGATGGAATAGCCGACTAATGAGTGAGAAAGGCAAAACTGCTGCTTCTGTTTTTAAATCAGCATCTGTCACTTTTACTTCTTCACTGCAGAAGCAGCCAGGATTCCTACCCCATACTCACTTTCCCTCATTTCAAAGACCTTCTAGTCGTGGCAGTGTTGTGATTACCCGGCTTCTTTGGGTCTCCTGTATCCCTTTCCCTACATGATGGAATGCTAGCACAGGCTTATGTTTCTCACGTACATGCCATGGCTACTTTAGCTAAAGACAAGGGACAAATTAAGATCAGTTCTGAATGGTAAGAAAAAAATTTATTAGATACCAAGGTATGCTTGAATTGCTTTGCTCCTTGTAATGTAATTTCCCCCTGGTATCAGAAAAGAAAGGCTGATGACATCCCCAATTACTAAGGGTTTCTAATGAGCATTTTATTCTCTTTCTTTTAGGGATCAGGGTAGAGGGGAGTTCTTAGGTTTTAGAAGTTCTTAGATGTATGTTTGTAACCTTACATAGCATTGTATTATTCTTTACCCCATCCACTCATGCATATATTACATAACAAAAAAACTATGATTTATCTGTAAAATGTGGATTTTTACAGCCTCTAAAATGTTTTTTTTTTTTTTTTGTGGTACCGGGGATTGAACCCAGGGGTGTTCTACCTCCGTGCTACACCCCCAGCCCTACTTTTTATACTTTATTTTGAAACCGGGTCTCACGAAGTTGCGGAAGGCCTCACTAGGTAGAGAGAGAGAGAGACAGGGAGGGAGAGAGAGAGAGAGAGAGAGAGAGAGCGAGCAAGCTGAGGCTGGCCGCAAACCCGGATCCTCCGGTCTCCGCCTCCCAAAGTACTGGGATTACAAGCGTGCACCACCACGCCTGGTCTCTAAAATGTTGTAGAACAAAATTTAATGACATGAAAGAATACATGGTAATATATGCAGTGAAAAAAGGTGGAATAAACAATTTTATAATCCTTTTTTTTTTTTTTTTTTTTTTTTTTTTGCGGTACCGGGGATGGAATGCAGGGGCGTTCTACCTCCGCGCTACGCCCCCGGCCCTATTT
>PVJS01059227.1:0-11570 GCA_004027185.1 Glis glis | reverse complement strand
AAAAAAAAAAAAAAAAAAAAAGATGAACATATGATGATACAGTCAGCATTCACTCAAGATAGGAGGGCCATTTTAATGTCTAGAATAAGGATACAGAGCAAGAAAGAAATGTCTTAAGATGGCTTCCACTTACTTTCAACCCAAACTCGTTCCATGCAACTAAATAAGCTGACCAGAACTCTGAGAAGTGAAAGGAAAATTGACTTAAAACCACAGATGTGGCCGGGTGTGGTGGTGCACACCTGTAATACCAGTATTTGGGAGGTTAAGATAGGAAGATAACAGGTTTAAGACCAGCCTCAGCAACTTAGACCCTCAGCAACTTAGTGAGATGATGTCTCAAAACAAAAAATAAATAAATAAAAAGGGCTGGGAGTATAGCTTGGAAGTAGAATATCCCTGGGATCAATCCCCAGTACCCCTAAGATAAAAAAAGCCATAGATGTTATTGCTTCTGTTCACACAGCCGACTGTAGAATTCTGTGCAGAATTTCTCCCTAGTAGGAAGAGTCACTGAATGCAGGCATTGTGTGGGTGTCATGCAGTATCCATTTGACCACAGTGACCCTGAGAAGCAGGCATTATGCTCAGAGCCCACTGCACACTGCTGGGGAGGGTCAGGCCTGAGCAGTCTTAACCAGCTCCAAAGCCCACACTCTTCCTTCACATCCTGTTGCCTCCTCCAGTATTCAAAAAGATATCACCACTTGCCTGACAAACGGCGCTGAGTCACCAATCACACAGATGCAACGTGGCAAAAAATATTCACAAGACCCTCTATTCAGAGCAGGAGAAATAAACTACATTCCCAACAAATATCCTGCGTTGTGCCAAAACAAAAATTATCCCAGTAACAATGCAACTACATCTAGCATCCAAGGCCATGTCCTCATTTTTGTCACCAACCGATTAAGAATCACCCCAGTCGTGATGCACCCCTCGCCTATTTAAAAATGGGCTGCCTCACCTCACATCGTTACTAAGTCAACACAAAAAAATTGCACAGGTTGTCAAGATTTCATCTCCTGCTGAAAGCAAAAGAACTCTGCAGCAAAGATCAGGCCAAGACATTTGGGAAGCCAAATCCATGAAGCCTGGCTCCCCTTGGACAAGCGCATTTTTACCTTAACTCGTTCAAGTGAACTTTACACGCCACCCAGACTGGCAGCTTTTCCATCTATTAGGTTTTAATTATGAAACTGGCCTCGAACCATTTATTCAGACAGGATTCCCTCCAACGAGCAGACCGCCCCTACGGTCCTTGCATCGGCTGAATCCCCCACTGGCAGAGTGCACAGGGACCTTCTTTTTTTCTCCTATTATATCAGTAGCTGTAATGCCAAGCTACAGGTTAAGTGTCTCACTCAACTCAACTATTTCAATTACTATTTGCTCAGAGCTCTTTTGCTCTGTCACTCAACCTTCCAAAAGCAGGTCAGAACCAGTCACCATCACATAGGGACCAAAATTAGGTTCTAAGGAATACAGCTTTGACTTAAAGCTATCCACAGGGACTTGGAAATAGTATCATTAGCAATTTTCACCATAGAGGTATTTACTGAAACTGGATCTGGCCTCTATGAAGAGATGTTTCTAAGGACTTAATAGCCACAGAAACACAGAGAAGTGAAAGGCAACGGTGGGATTGCCATTTCTTTCCCATCGGGGAAGGTAAAAGATCTAAGAGCAAGGAGCAGAGGTAGAAGCATTATCAAATGAGGAACTACTAACCAGGCCCAATATGAAATTGTCCTGTATTCAACTGTATGGAAATATACAAACTTAAAGGCCAAATGTTCACCTCTACCATATCAGTCAGTAAACAGACAGGAAAGCCTTTGTTTCCATGGTGCAAAACAATATTCCCTTGGGATCGGCCTTCCTGGCTAAGGCAAAACTATAATGGTGGCTTTCAAAAGGAACTGGCTCTACTTAAAGAAAATTCTGGTTTGTCAAGAACCAAAAATTTTAACCGTCAGAGCAAATGGAAACCCCATCTGGGAGACAGGACATACTGGGAATTAGAAAGTCCTGTGGGGAATCATTGCTCCCCCTTTGGAAGAGCTAATTTGAGAAGAATGAAAAAAAAAAGAGGGGGTTCTAGGCCTAGAAATCCGTATTTTCATGGACAGGACCAATTTTGTTTCTACTGGAGAATTGTGATTTACTTTCAAATTAAACCTCTCGCCTAGAGAAAAGAAAAATTTAAAAAGTTAAAAGTGTTTAAGAATTGCTGTTAAATCAGGGATTCTGAATGACACCCTTTTCTTTTCCTTTTGCAACATCCATTAATTTCATTTTAAACTAATACTGGTACATCAGTTTGAGGGGGGCAAAAAAGGTAGTACTGTGACATTCGTAAAAGAGGATTACCAAAATGCAGTTTGACTTAATCACTGGGGCTTCTTGGACTTGATCGATGACATTCCTTTCAGAACAAAAATAAATAAATCCTGTGTGGATATCCCTGAGAGCTTTTTAAATGTTTGGGGGGATTATTTTCAAATTCAGCTAATGAATGCTAAAATTTCACTTATAGATGAAATTCTTATTTCCTTAACATTTCATTTTAAAAGCAAACTTAAGTAAGCATTCTTCTACAATTAAGTAATCCTAAAAACTTGGACGGGTCATCAGTTAACATCCAGTTTCCACTCTTAGCCCCCAGAGGAGGAATTTTACCAAGGATGGAAAAACTTCTTGCACTGGAAAGTGTGTTCAGTTTGTGCTTCAGACGTGTTTTTTTTTTTTTTGGCAGGACACCGTACACTTTGGAGACTTCTTCCTCCCATAACTGATTTTATACACCTAACACCATCACTGTAGGGCAGGTAAGTTGTGAACACAGTAAGAGGAAAAAGTAAACAACTGGCCGACTGAATTACAGTTTACATGTTTCCTCATCTAAATGTGAGTGAACATTGTTTCTCCTAAAATGGAAAAAAGGAAAACAGGATCTTTTGGAGGGGACTAGGGTTGTGTGTTAGAAAGATTTCTCTGACAATGTCAGGGACCAAAAGTGGGCCGGAGGGAAAATGGAACTTCGTGTTTTGTCTTTTAACAGAAAAACGTATGCTTGTAAAACACATCAGAAGTAGTGTTTGGTTCTGCAAGTCATTTCTGTGGCTGTTTTTTCCTTGTACTTGAAGGATGGGGGAACTGAGGGCTGGAAGTGTTCTCTCCAACATGACTGGGCGTGTAACACGTTTGCATCAACTTTTCACAGTCAGACATGTGCTTTCGAACAAAGAGAGCAGTGGAGACAGGCTGAGACTGGGGCTTGACACAGTTTACAGATTTTGTGCTTAAACAGTACTTTACAAATGACTTGCTCAATTTAAATGTCCATCACCATAAGAGACATTGGAGTTAAACGAGGAAATTGGATCTACTTGAACCACAATCTTTTGGGCTTTTTTTTGGGAGGGGAAGAACTTTAACTTGAATGCAAGTATCATAAACCAAATTCAGTAAACTTGTCTCCTACACATGGACTAGAAGTATCCACTTTCCTCAAAGATGAAGATTGGAGACAAAGCAATGGATTGATATGGAAAGAGGGATGCCAAGGGTCTGAAACTATACGGGCCTTTTACATAGTTTTTTTGTCATGTTACAGTAATACTTTTTTTTTTGAGGAAACTGTGTACGTCAAATTTCAAAAATCAAACATTGAAAGGATGTGCAAGTCTAAAAGGGCTCAACAGGGTGAGAATCCTGATTTGAACATTATAAATTTACTCTTAAGCATCACTCTGGTCTAAAGGCGAGGAGGAAGGCAGGCAGGAAAGGGACAAAAAGAGGGAGATAATTGAATTACTCAATAAAAGAGGCTACTTACCATCCCAACCCATTGTAAGACATACACTTCTGACATAAGAGAACTCCTTAGAGGTCGAATAAAGCGTGTAAGCACCTTTGAGTAATGCACCTGCCCCTGGAGAGGGGGCCCCGGAAGCCCAACATGGGCTTAGCCAACAGACCTTTGCTAATCTGTTTATTTCCTTGAACTGGAGTCGGGCTGCGAAGGGCTGCGATTCCCAGGACGATACATTTAATTAGAACAAAACAGAAAAAAAATTTTTGTAAAAGCTCACCAAACTGCTGCACTTGTGTCTCTGAATGTGGGTGGCATTTCTTTTAAAAGGCAAAGTATGGTCTGTGAAGGAGAAAGGGAAAGGGGGAGGTGGGAGTGGGGAGAAGGGGCCATGGAGCCTGGCGGAGAAGCCCTGGGTTTATACCCCAGTCTAGGGTGGTAGGGTCGGCAGCGGCTCCCCGGCCCGGGCTGTGACGGGGCGGCCATCTGTCCAGCGCGTTCTCTTCCCTCCCCACCCCCACTCACTCGGAGATTCTCTTTCCTGCCGGCTGAAACCCACCTTCCATTTTCAAACCCATTCTCCAGCTACCTCTTCCCCGGACCCACCAGGAAAGGAGGGTGAACGAGCCTTGGACCCCAACGACTTCTGCTCGGGCAGGGGAAACGGGGCCCCAACCTCGCCCTGAAACGCGCGGACTAGCTCGATTATCACCCGCCAGAAAAGGGCGTGGGGAGACCCCATTTCGCACTTAAGGGCAAGGGGCGCCCCGTTTCATCCCCTACCAAAGCACAAGGAACCCTCTTTTCCTCTCCCGGAAGGGATGGCGCCCCATTTTAGACCGAAAGAGGGGAGAGCCCCAGGAGAAAGCGAGGGACCAACTTCCTCTTCCCTCCAAAGCAGGGAAACCAAACCTTACCCCCCCAAAACAAGGCTGAGGACCCTCTCCCACGTCACCTACCTATGAAATGCCAAAGGACCCCCTCCCTCTAAGGAAAAACACGGGGAAAGGGCTTCTCCCCCGATACAGGCAGGAGCTTTCATCAAAAGGACTGGATGCACCCCCCCTCCATTCTGCCCTCTGGGGAGTAGCTAGAAAACACCTCCCGAGAAAAAAAGAAATGTGCAAAAGAGCCCCATCCAAAGGACCCCTCCATTAGAAGGATGGGGAAATGACTCTACAAATCCCCACTTTCTGCCTAAGAAAGCTCGGGTACCTATCCAAGCAGGGCAGGGCACACCTCCCCCAGGAGAAAGGATACTGCCGGGGCTGGGAGACCCATAAAAGGGGGCTGTTGCTCGTGATCCCCCAAAAAAGGGTCCGGGGCCCCTCCCCCATCCCCTTCCCCGAAGCCAGGCGACGGGCGGGCGGGCCGGTGGCTGCCAGCTCCGGGCGCAAGGGCAGCCAAGCCCCCCGTGGGCCTCCGCAGCGCCCCCCGGCGCCCCCTCCCCAGGGCGGGCGGGCGGGCGCGGGGGGTCCGGGGGGCGCCTCCTCACCTTCCCCTCAGCATGGCGCCCAAAAAAGACAGAGCGAGAGCGAGGGAGAGCGGGCGAGCGCCGCGAGGGGGGGGACACGCATGAGGCCGGGAGAGAAAGCAAGCGAGAAAGAGCGAGCGAGCGAGAGACACCCACCGACCCCGCCCTTCCTCCTCCTCCTCCTCCTCCGCGGCCCGGCCCAACATGGCGGCGGCCCCCCTTCCTCCTCCTCCTCTTCCTCCCCCCGGGGACGCTGCCCCGGCCCGGCCGGGGGCCTGACCTGTCGTCAGGGAGCGGGAGGCGGTGGTGGAGGAGGTGCGGGGTGGCCGGGCGGGCGTCGGGGGAACACGGA
Organism: Glis glis; assembly: GCA_004027185.1. Classification (NCBI taxonomy): domain Eukaryota; kingdom Metazoa; phylum Chordata; class Mammalia; order Rodentia; family Gliridae; genus Glis; species Glis glis. The sequence goes on along the minus strand of PVJS01059227.1, from coordinate 5,927 downwards.
GGAGACGAAGGCGTTGATGGTGGCGGCGGCGATGGCGGCGGCGGCGACTCTGATGGCGGCGGCGGGGGGGTCCCGGGCGCGGCCTCCATAGTTCCTTTGGGGGGGAGGGGATGTTAATGCACGAAAAAGGACTGCTTGGGCGTGGCGGGAGGGGCACACTTCAGCTCTGAGGGCTCCTGATGGGAATTGGGTATATATTTTTTTCGGTTTCGGAATCACCTCTGCGCCGACCTCCGCGTAGGCCGCGCGGCCTAGGCCCGGGCGGGTCGCCCGCCGCCTCGCCTTCTCCGCAGCCCGCCCCTGCGACCACTCGCTCACGGGCGCGGGACCCTCATCGGGGCGAGAGCCCCACACACACGCCGCGGGCCCGGGGGCGGGAGACCCGGGGGACACGGACACTGGTGGGTGGTTGGATGTAATTAGCGCAGGCCGCGCGCAATGGAGCAAGCGAAGGGGAAGGGGGAGAGGAGAGCGAGCGAGGGAAGTTAAAAAAAAGGGGGGGTCGTAGGGAGAGAGGGAACGGGCCGCGGAGAGGGGCCGATTGTCTGTCCGCCCTAGGTTCCCCGGCTTCCCGGCCCCCGCCGCAGTCAGGAATTCACACAAAATGGCGGCACTGCCGGGACCAGCCCAGAGACTGAGGCGAGAGGAAGGGCGAGGAGGGAGGGGAACTGAGAGGCGGAGGCCGAGGCCGCGTCACGCGGAGGAGAGGGGCAGAGACTGCCGCCCAAAGGCTGGCGGAAAGACGAAGGGACAGGGTGAGGCCGAAGGGAGGCGGAAAAAGCCGAAGGCAGTTGAAGACGGACAAGGCTGAGTGAGCCGGAAGGAGCCGAAGGTGTTCTGGACCACCGAAGCACGTGAAGCCGAAAGATGGAACGAGCCGAAGGTGGTGGTAGAGGTGGGGCTAGAGAAAGAATGGGAAGCCGGAAATAGCCGAAGCACATCGGGACTGGAACGGAGCTAATCCGGAGAGAGCCGAAGACGGTGAGGGGCTAAGCGGTAGGAGGCGGAAGTAGCCGAAAAACACCGAGCGGGGGTAATAGGATTAAGAGAATGAGCTGTAGGAGTGCAGCTGGGAAGGCGATTAATTAACTGAGAGTAAATGACTTGGAGGAACTCGCCCCAGAGCAAGCGGGAAGAACCGAAAATTGCTAGACTGAAGGAAGGCGGGAGAAGTCGAAAGTTTTAGGTGGGAGAATGGGAGGGAGAAAATAAATAACCGAAAGCTGGAAGCCGGTCCTTGGAGTCGGAGGTTTCCGGAGCGGAGGGGCTGTAGCTGAGCCGGCCCGGAGATTACGTCACTAGATAACTCGGTCGGTGACGTCACCCCTGAGCGCTAAAAGGGCGGTGCTTGGTAGTGCCTTCAAAATGGAAACTTTGACCTGGGTTCCTAAACCCTGTACAAGCTCGGCATAGTGGCGCACGGCTGTAATCCCAGTATTTGGAAGGCTAACAAAACAAAAAGAGCCGGGCGTGGTGGCGCACGTTTGTAATCCCAGTACTTGGGAAGCTAAGGAAGATGGCAGGTTCGCGACCAATCTCAGCAACCTCATGAGACCCTCCGCAATTTAGTAAGATCCTGTTTAAAAATAAAAAAATAAACTGGGCGTGGTGGCGTACGTTTGTAATTCCAGTACTTAGGAGGCTGAGACCGGAGGATCCGTGTTCGCGGCTAGCCTCAGCTACTTAGTGATATCCTGTTTAAAAATAAAGAATAAAAAATAGGTCTGGGGGTGTAGCTCAGAGGTAGAATGCCCCTGGGTTCGAGACCCTGTTTCAAAATAGAGAATAAAAAATAGGGCTGGGGGTGTAGCGCGGAGGTAGAATGTCCCTGGGTTCCGGTACCGCAAAAAAAAAATAAATAAAAAATACGGCTGGGTTCAATCCCCAGTACCACAAAAATAAAGAAATAAACCATGCATAAACATAAAATCTTTTGATCCTCTCAACATTCCTATGGGGACTGCTCTTATTTTCCCATTTTGTAGATGGAGAACAAAGATTGAATTGGCTCAAAGTCATAGAAGCACAGCACAATTTTTAGCCAGAGCATGGTGGCACACGCCTGTAATCCCAGTACTTGGGAGGCCAGGACCTGAGGATAGCAGGTTCCAGGACAACCTCAGCATTGCAGTGAGACTCTCAGCAACCTAGTGAGACCCCGTTACAAAATAAAAAGGAAAAAAGGGCTGGGGGTGTAGCTTGGAGGTAGAATGCACCTGGGTTCAATTCCCCATACCCCCCCAAAAAATTTTTTAGAGCTACTATTCCTTGCCTCCTACAAAAATGTTGAACCCCAGTGTGATGGTGCACACCTGTAGTCCCAATATTTGGGAGGCTGAGGCAGGGGGATTACAGGGTTGAGGCCAGCTTCTGAGACCCTCAGCAATTTAGTGAGACCCTATTTCAAAATGAAAAATAAGAAAAACTGGGGTTGTAGCTCAGAGGTAGAATGTCCCTGGGTTCAATCCCCAGTACCACACACACAAAAAAAGTTGATCCCTACTTGCATTCAGGGATTTTCATTCCACACTTTCATGAGCTTTTTCTGCAGTTCCACTGTCTGTGATGGGTGATGGAACCGGTTTCTTCCCTTGTGAACCTTAATAACCTATAATGTTCCAGGAGAGAGAAACTGGGAGCTAAAGAATAAAAGGAGGTGGGTCAGGGAAAACCAAGGCTGGTATGTTGTTGTTTTGTTTGTTGTACTGGGGATTGAAGCCAGTGGCGCTCTATGACTCAGCTACATTCCCAGGCCTTTTTTTGTGTGTGTGTGTGGTACTGGGGATTGAACCTAGGGGCATTCTACCTGTGAGCTACACCCCCAGCCCTATTGTTTTATTCCTTATTTTGAAACAGGGTCTCACTAAGCTGCGGAGGGCCTCACTAAGTAGCTGAGGCTGGGCGCGAACCTGCCATCCTCCTGTCTCAGCCTCCCAAGTACCAGGATTACAAGCATGCGCCACCACGCCCGGACCCAGCACTTTTCTGATACAGGATCTATCAGCCTCTGGAGTAGCTGGAATTACAGGCTAGTGGAGTTTCAGGTATGCACCACTGCGCCCAGCAGGATAGATGTCTAGGCTGTGGTATGAAGCAGAAGTTTCAGGTGGAGCACCTTGCTTACTTCAGGCCCTAATGAGACAGGGACCACTTACATTCCAGAGAGAGAAAACCCCTGAGGCATGAGTGAAAAGTATGGAGAAAGAGGTGCCAGGTGACTTCCTGGTATATTGATCCTAGTATAAAAGAAAAAAAATGTGTCCCAATCTGATCCAGACCCAAGCTTTTGGGTACTGTATTTTTACAACTTCCTTCAAGGAAGAAATTAGCATTCTTGATAAAATGCTGAAACTTTCACCTGATGACACTTGTTCTGGCAAAGTGGTGGCCCACCCCCTTGATGACTGACTTCCAGCCAAAAATCTCCAAACTTTTAACCTTTTTGTTGTTTTTGTTGCTTGCTTATTTATTTATTTATTTATTCATTCATTCATTCATTCATTTATTTAACCCAGGAGCATTCTACTTCTGAACTATACCTCCAGCCCTATTTTATTTTTTATTTTGAAACAGAGTCTCACCAAGTTACAGAGGGCCTCCCTATAAATTGCTGAGGCTGGCCGGGAACCTGCAATCTTCTTGTCTCAGCCTCCCAAGTACTAGAATTACAAGCATGCGCCACCACACCTAACTCCCAACATTTAACCATAGCTCTCCGTGTTAGTGTGTGTATGTGTGTGTGGTGTGTGCTGGGGATTGAACTTAGTGGCATTCTACCTCCAAGCTACATCTCAAACGCTATTTTATTTTATTTTATTTATTTTTTATTTATTGGTATTGGAGAATGAATCCAGGGGCATTCTACCTCTGAGCTACACCCCCAGCCCTATTTTTTGTTCTTTTTTTGGGGGGTATTGGGGATTGAACCCAGGGGTAGTCTACCTCTGAGATACACACCCAGCCCTATTTTTTTATTCTTTATTTTGAAACAGGGTCTCACTAAATTACGCAGGGCCTCACTAAGTAGCTGAGGCTGGCTGCGAATCCAAATCCTGGGGTCTCAGCCTCCCATGTACTGGGATTACAAGCGTGCACCACCATACCCGGCTATTTTTTGTTCTTTATTTTGAAACAGGGTCTCATTAAGTTGCGGAGGGCTTCACTAAATACCTGAGGCTTGCCGCGAACCTGCCATCCTCCTGTCTCAGCCTCCCAAGTACTGGGATTACAAGCTTGTGCCACCATACCCGGTCTTGTTTTTATTATTTATTTATTTATTTATTTATTTATTTATTTTTGTGGTACTTGGGATGGATCCCAGGGGCATTCTACCTCCAAGCTATACCCCCAGCCCTATTTTATTCTTTTTACATTTTTTTTTATTTTATTTTTGCAGTACTGGGGATTGAACCCAGGGACTTTCTACTTCTGAGCTACACCCCCAGTCCCATATCTTTATTTTATTTATTTATTTATTTATTTTTGCGGTACTGGGGATTGAACCCAGGGGAATTCTACCTCTGAGCTACACCCCCAGCCCTATTTTTTTTATTCTTTATTTTGAAACAGGGTCTCACTAAGTTGTGGAAGGCCTCACTAAGTAGCTGAGGCTGGCCGTGAACCCAGATCCTCTGGTCTCAGCCTCCCATGTACTGAGATTACAAATGTGCACCGCCACATCCGGCTATTTTTTTATTTTATTTATTTATTTATTTATTTATTTATTTATTTATTTATTGTGGTACTGGGGATTGAACCCGGGGCATTCTACATCTGAGCTACACCCTCAGCCCTATTTTTTATTCTTCTTTTTTTTTTTTGCAGACCTGGGGATTGAACCCAGGGGCATTCTACCTCCGAGCTACACCCCCGGCCCTATTTTTTATACTTTATTTTGAAACTGGGTCTCACGAAGTTGCGGAGGGCCTCACTAAGTAGCTGAGGCTGGCCGTGAACCCCCAATCTTCCTGTCTCAGCCTCCCAAGTACTGGGATTACAAGCGTGCATCACCATGACCGGCAAGTTATTCTTTTATTTTGAAACAGGGTCTCACTAAATTGCTGAGGCTGGCTATGAACCTGTGATCTTCCTGTCTCAGCCTCCCAAGTACTGGGATTACAAGTGTACGCCACCATGCCTGGCTAAAAGACCCTGCCAACCTTGTTTTTATTTCTATTTTTGTTTTGGAACTGGGGACCCCCAGCCTTATTTTTTATGCTTTATTTTGAAAGAGGGTCTCACTAAGTTGAGGAGGGCCTCACTAAGTAGCTGAGGCTGACCGCAAATGTGCCATCCTCCTGTCTCAGCCTCCCAAGTACTGGGATTACAAGAGTGCCCCACCAGGCATGGCTTGTTTTTATTTTGAAGCAGGGTCTCAGTAAACTATTGAGAGCCTTGCTAGGTTGCTGAGACTGGTTTCACACCTGTGATCTGCCTCCCAAGTACTGGGATTAGAGTTGTGGAACCCCATGCCCGGCTGAGACTGTTTCAAAACAAAAAATAAAGCTGGGCATGGTGGCACATGCCTGTAATCCTAGTACTTGGGAGGCTGAGACAGGAGGATCTGGGTTCGCAGCTAGCCTCAGCAACTTGTGAGGCCCTCTGCAACCTAGTGAGACCCTGTTTCAAAATAAAGAATAAAAAATCAGGCTAGGGGTGGAGCTCAGAGGTAGAATGCCCCTGGGTTCCATTCCTAGTACCACAAAAAAAATACAACCGGAGCCGGTCGTGGTGGCGCACACTTGTAATCCCAGTACTTGGGAGGCTGAGACTGGAGGATCCAGGTTCGTGGCCAGCACAACTTCGTGAGGCCCTCCACAACTTCGTGAGACCCGGTTTCAAAATAAAGGATAAAAAATAGGGCCGGATGTGTAGCTCGGAGGTAGAATGCCCCTGGGTTCAATCCCCGGTACCACAAAAAAATAAAA
>PVJS01059226.1:0-11572 GCA_004027185.1 Glis glis | reverse complement strand
AAAAAAAAAAAAAAAAAAAAAAGAATAAAAAGCCAGGTGGGGTGGCGCATGCTTGTAATCCCAGTACTTGGGAGGCTGAGACAGGATTGCAGGTTCCCGGCCAGCCTCAGCTATTTAGTGAGGCCTAGGCAACATAGTGAGACCCTGTTTCAAAATAAAGAACAAAAAATAGGGCTGGGGGTGTAGCTCGGAGGTAGAATGCCCCTGGGTTCCATCCCCAGCACCGCAAAAAAATAAATAAATAAATAAAAGCTGGTGGTAGTTTGGAGGTAGAATGCCTCTGGGTTCAATCCCCAGTACCACAAAATAAATAAATACATAAATAAATAAAGGCAAATTCTCAGAAAACCTTTTTAGTCCCAACAATTTTACCTATGCTCTTGGTATTATTTATTTACATTGTATCTGTATGATTAAACTACCACCTAATAAGTGGTATGTTATAGCTCATGTCTTCCTAATTCTGTGTCTAGTTTAGTTGATAGATTGAAATCAGCTACTGGGCCAATACTACAAATCAGGGCTTGATTTATTGTTTTGTTGATTACCTAGACTTAAGAAAGTGGTAAAGCCAGGCGTGGTGGCACACGCTTGTAAGCCCAGTATTTGGGAGGCTGAGACAGGAGGATTGCAGGTTGGAGGACAGCCTCAGCAATTTAGAGCGACTCTCAGCAACCTAGTGAGAACCTGTTTCCAAACAAAAAATTAAAAAGGGCTGGGGAGGAGTTCAGACGTAGAATGCCCCTGGGTTCAATCCCCAGCACCAAAAAAAGAAAAAAGTGGTGGAGGATGTTAATAATTCAGAGTTAGCCGGGTATGGTGGTGCACGCTTGTAACCCCAGTACTTGGGAGGCTGAGACTGGAGGGTCCGGGTTCGCGGCCAGCCTCAGCTATTTAGTGAGTCCTCCGCAACTTAGTGAGACCCTGTTTCAAATTAAAGAATAAAATAGGGCTCGGGGTGTAGCTCAGAGGTAGAATGCCCCTGGGTTCCATTCCCAGTACCGCAAAAAAAAAAAAAAAAAATTCAGAGTTAAACTTCATGTGTTATAAGTGCAGGGGATGTAGTGCGGTGGTTTATTTAGCTCACACCTAACATGCTCCAGGTCCTGGCAAAAATCAGTGAAAGCATTCTGTGAGAACCAGTTGTATGAAGTTTGCTATTGTATATTTTATTAGTATTTGTAAACTGCAAGCTACTCATCCTTTATCAACAAAATGTATGATAAATTTATGCACATATATTCCCTTTCTTTCCCCAGAGAGCTGGTTGTTAAACACTTATCAGTACACCATTGGCTCTAAACACGTTATTCATTTAGTCATTCCATAATTCAGTGCATGTCAGGAGAGGTTACAGATTAATGAAATGACTCAGTCAAGGTCACGCACATCGCAAGGTGCATAAGCCAGACAAGAATTATAGATGTTCCCGAGGCCAGCGGCTCTCTCCCAGTACCAGACCCGGGTCTCAGTGCCCGCTCCACTCTACCACAAGAGACCGCCTGGGCCTGGGTGCCCAGGAAGTGAAAAGCGGGGGTCATCGGGGCAGGAGACCAACACTGGCCGAAAACCAGCTCCGGGCCAATAGCGGCCCGGGGCGCGCCCTACGTCACGCGCCGAGGAGGCCGGCAGGAGCACGCCTTGGGGAAAGGGGCGTGGTCCAGCGTCCCGGAAGTGACGCGTCCGGGGGCGGTCCTCAGCGGCGGTGGCGCGCGGCCTGGGCTCGCGCCGAGCTCCGCGCGCCCCCCGCCCCCTCTATGAGGCAGAGGCCGCGGCGGCCGTTAGCGCTGTCGCTCCGGGGGCCGCGGCGGGCGGGGCTCCGGCGGGGCCCGGCCTAGTCCCCACCCCAGCCCGGCTCCCAGCCGCCCGCCCTCCCTCCCTCCCTCTGTCTCCCCAATGCAGGGGGCCGAGCTCCGGGATGGCGAGGCGGCGGCGGCGGCCGCTTCGTACCGTGTCCTGAGCCGCCTCCTCGGCTATGGAGAGGCGGCCCCCGAGCCAGGCCCACCGCCGCCGCCCCCGGGCCATGGCCCCCCGCCGCCACCCTTCCTCGCGCGGCCGGGCCCGCGGGGCTCCCGGCCGCCGCAGCTGATGGTGTTCCGCAACGTGGGTCGGCCGCCTGAGGAGGAGGACGCGGAGGCGGCTCCAGAGCCGGGACCCTCGGAACTGCTGTGTCCCCGGCACCGCTGTGCCCTGGACCCCAAGGCCCTGCCACCGGGATTGGCGCTCGAGCGGACCTGGGGCCCGGTGGCTGGACTAGAGGCGCAGTTGGCGGCTCTGGGGCTCGGGCAGCCGGCGGGGCCGGGGGTCAAGACAGTCGGTGGGGGCTGCTGCCCATGCCCGTGCCCGCCGCAGCCGCCCCCTCCACAGCCCCAGCCGCCTGCTGCCACCCCGCAGGCCGGGGAGGACCCCACGGAGACGAGCGACGCGCTGCTGGTCCTGGAGGGCTTGGAGTCGGAGGCCGAGAGCCTGGAGACTAACAGTTGTTCGGAAGAGGAGCTCAGCAGCCCGGGCCGTGGAGGAGGGGGCGGCCGGCTTCTGCTGCAGCCCCCAGGCCCCGAATTACCCCCGGTGCCCTTCCCGCTGCAGGACTTAGTCCCTCCAGGGCGCCTAAGTCGAGGGGAGCATCAGCAGCAACCTCCCCCGCCGCCGCCGCCGCCTCCTGGGCCCCTCCGGCCCCTCGCGGGCCCTTCTCGGAAGGGCTCCTTCAAAATCCGCCTCAGTCGCCTCTTTCGCACGAAGAGCTGCAACGGTGGCTCGAGCAGTGGGGATGGGACCGGCAAGAGGCCCTCTGGAGAGCTGGCTGCTTCAGCTGCAAGCCTGACGGACATGGGAGGCTCTTCGGGCAGGGAGCTGGACGCGGGGAGGTGAGACCAGCTGGGAGCTGGCGACAAACTTGAATTTCTTGTTTCATTTCCCCTTTTTTATATTCCTAACTCAATTCTGAAAATCCTTAAGATATGGTCTACATGAGGAAGCAGAAACTTGGGGCCAAAGGCGGTGACATCTCACGTTAGATCAGAGCTAATTGTGGAAATAGCTTTCACTCTTAGAGTTCACACTGGGTGACACTTCTCAGCTGGTTAGCATCTGTCTTGTTAGGAGGTGATTTGAAATCATCCCCGCCCTGGCCCCCTCTTCTATTTAAGTTTTCCAAGGTGTCTTTCCACTGTTACCCCAGTAGGGAGGTTGTTGGGAATGTTTGGCCTTTGGGGCAAATAAGTTGCTGGAAATGTTTGGCCTTTGGGGCAAAAAGCTGGAGTCGATCATCTTGCTTAATTATTATCTTGATCACCTAGCATATTATTCTGAGTACCTGCACCTCACTCCTCTTCACACTCATGCATACAAATGACCAGAGTAATTTGTGCAATTATAGGCCAGTAATCAGTTGGGCATCTCTATTTAGTTTTAATGTTTTCTGGGTTGTTCTCTTAGATGTACATGTGTTCTCAAGTCTGTGTGCTGACCAAGGTCTGTGAGAATAGGAAATAGCTTTGCTGTTTCTTTCAAGTCCATCTGAGAATACTGAATGAGGTATAGACATTGATAAATGAGTTCTAGGCCAATAAATGAAAATTCCAAATTTAGACCTTGAGTTTTTTTCCTGCATTTCTAAATGGTGGATTGATCTTTGACATCTAGTGTTAGATCTACACTGTCAGTTTAGAAAGCTGTCAACTTTTGTGTCAATGAAATGAGACTTCTCTCATGGTAACTGCCATTGTGGATTGTAGTTCTGAATAGGTCTTGTTAAGACTAGAATTGGTTTTGGTGCAGCTAATGTGATGGTTTTTTTTTGGTACTGGGGGTTGAACTCAGGGACATTCTACCACTGAGCAACACCCCAGGCCCTTTTTTACTTTATTTTTTTATTTTGAAAGAGGGTCTCTCTAAGTTATTGAAGCTGGCCTCAAATCTGTAATCCTCCTATCTCAGCCTCCCAAGTACTAGGATTACAGGCATGTGCCACCATGCCTGGATATGATGGATTCTTGAGACATTCTGGCAGCCACAAATCTAGGCTGAAGAACAGGCAGTCTAGTTGTGTGTGTGTGTGTGTGTGTGTGTGTGTGTGTGTGTAGTGAGGGGAAGGCATGCCTGTAATCCCAGCTACTCAGGAGGCTGCGGCAGAAGGATCACAAGTTTGAGGCCAGCCTGGGCAGTTTAGCCAGACCCTGTCTTAAAATAAAAAATAAAAAGGGCTGGGGGTGTAGCTCAATGGTAGAGCACCCCTGGGTTCAATCCCCAGTACTACAAACAAACAAAAGGTGGGTTGTTTAAATTGATAACCTTGCTGTGTACTAGAATCAGTTGTGGGACTTTGGGAAAATATTGGTATTCTGGAGCTCAAGAATTTGAATTTTTATTTATTTATTTTTTTGTGGTACTGGGGATTGAACCCAGGGGCATTCTACCTCTGAGCTACACTCCCAGCCCTATTTTTTATTCTTTTTTTTTTTTGGAACTGGGGATTGAACCCAGGGACATTCTACCTCCGAGCTACACCCCTGGCCCTATTTTTTATACTTTATTTTGAAACCGGGTCTCACGAAGTTGCAGAGGGCCTCACTAAGTAGCTGAGGCTGGCCGCAAACCCGGATCCTCCGGTCTCCACCTCTGAAGTACTGGGATTACAAGTGTGCACCACCATGCCCGGCTTATTTTTTATTCTTTATTTTGAAACAGGGTCTCACTAAGTTGCAGAGGGCCTCACTAAGTAGCTGAGGCTGGCTGCAAAACGGTGATCCTCCTGTCTCAGCCTCCCAAGCACTGGGAAGAATTTTTTTTTTAATTTGTTTTAATTTTTTGTGGTACTGGGAATTGGATCCAGAGGCATTCTACCTCTGAGACATCCCCCAGACTGATTTTATTTCTTATTTGGAAATAGGGTCTCACTAGATTGATGAGAGCCTCACTAAATTGCTGAGGTTGTCCTTGAACCTGCGATGATCCTCCAGTCTCAGCCTTCCAAGTACTAGGATTACAAGTATGTGCCACCATGCCCGGCTAGAATTTGAATTTTAAAAAACTCCCCAGTTCAGCCGGGCGTGGTGGCGCACGCTTGTAATCCCAGTACTTTGGGAGGCGGAGACCGGAGGATCCGTGTGTTCGCGGCCAACCTCAGCGCGCATGCGCGCGCGCGATCGATCTCTCCTCTCTCCTCTCGCGCTCTCTCTCTCTCTCTCTCTCTCTCTCTCTCTCTCCCCTCTCTCTCTCTCTCTCTCCCTCCCTCCCTCCCTCCCTACCTACCTACCTAGCGAGGCCCCCCTCCGCAACTTCGTGAGAGCCGGTTTCAAAAATAAAGCATAAAAAAAAATAGGGCCGGGGGCGCAGCGCGGAGGTAGAACGCCCCTGCGTTCAATCCCCAGTACCGCAAAAAAACAAAACAAAACAAAAAAACTCCCCAGTTGATCCTGGACTGGGAACCACTCATCCATAGACTTCGCTTCTCAAGGGAACTTGGGTACTCCAAGAGGAAAGTGTGGCTCCATTTGGCCTTGTTGCCCTTTCTGAATAGCTGTGCTATGGGCTTATATTGTCGAACAGACTAAACCCAAAGTCCCTAAAGACATCTGTGTTGCCCCTTCAGGTAGGCCCGTATTTCTCCATTTGTTTCCTGATGAATTCATGCTGAGAGTTCAGGTCTTGAAAAGTGTGGCTGCTGAAACAGCTTTTTCTGTGGTAGGCTCTGCATTTGATGCTCCACTTACCAATACAGATGAAAATTTCATTAGATGGGGGAGGAGAGAAGGATTGAAACTGTGGGTAATGACATAGGATAGATTGCTAATTTTCTTGTGGTTTGTCTTGCCTTTGTTCCATATTGACCGGGACTTGGTCTAAGATTCCAGAGATGCCAAATATGAGGTGTGGCGTGAAATTAGCTGCTACATCTAATAGATTAGGGAGAGGAAAAGGCATATAACATTATACGGGTTTTTGCTTTTGGAAGCAGAATTTAATGGTCATTGGCTGCTCTGTCACCAACCCTCACACTAAGCACAATACAGATTTCTGCTGCAGAGCAAATTGGGCTGTACCTCTGCAAAGAAGCTTAGTTCAGGGCACTGTAGAATTACATTTTTTGGTCCAAGGGCTTTTTCTGATGAATTGGAGAAAAGCTAGGTACTTGTGTATAAATGTTTGGTTGACTGCTGTTTGGAAGCAGCATGTTGTATAGAGAATGCAAAAGTCTAGATTCCATTCAGAATTCCAACATCAGCTGTGGGGTGGAGGCCAAATTTGTCTTCTTTATGCTTCCTTTTTAATCTGTAAAATGGGAGAGTGATAACTATCTTGTTCCTGTTCTCATAGGAATAGAATGAAGACAAAAATCTAGATGGAATATTTTGTGCTTTTTGGAAGAGAGGTAATAAGATTGAATTGGTAAATTTTTTCTGTGCTTGGGATTTGGTGCTGCTTGTTAGCTTTTCCACAGCTTACTATGTGCCAGTCTTGTTGGCAGCTTCACAGCTGTGAGAAACTTGGTGAGTCTGGCCAGGGTAGTTGTGATTTCTGTCGATCTGCACCTCCTAAGCAAGTCTGCCCTGTTGGGAGGAAGGATGAGTTTGGATTTTTAGCTTGTTCTCTTATTTTGATTGGTAGAACCTGTAAGCAGTGGAAAATTTCAGTCTTTTGCCAAAGGGTATATGCCTTGTTCCTCATTGTTGGTTGTAGTTAATTATGGGCCTCTCCTGTCTTTGCTATATAATTTGAGGCATTTACAATAACCTCTAGGCGTAATTCTCTTGCTTTTTTTCAACATCTACCTTTCCCATCTACCTTATCCACAACTGTCGACTATAAAGTACTTCCTATCATTATTTTATAAGGATTGGCAGTTCCCATATTTTTTTTTTTTTTGTGGTACTGAGGATTGAACCCAGGGGCATTTTACCTCCGAGCTATACCCCCCAGCCCTATTTTTTATTCTTTATTTTGAAACAGGATCGTGCTAAGTTGCGGAGGGCCTCACTAAGTAGCTGAGGCTGGCCGCGAACCCAGATCCTCCGGTCTCAGCCTTCCAACTACTGGGATTACAAGCATGCACCACCACACCTGGCGGCAGTTCCCATGTATTAACGCTAAGCAAAATTTGACTTTTTAGATGCTTTTGCGTTTGCTAAGTGGACCTGCCTGGAAGTAGTAAGTGTTAGCTTTTTTTTTGTGTGTGTGTGGCACTGGGGATTGAACGCAGGGGCATTCTACCTCTGAGCTACACCCCTAGCCCTATTTTATTTTTATTTGTAAACAGGGTCTTGTTAGTTTGATGAGAGTTTCACTACTTGCTGAGGCTATCTTCGAATCTGCAATCCTCCTGTCTCATTCTCCCAAGTACTGGGATTACAAGTGTGTGCCACCACGCCCTGCTTAGTTACTCTTTTTGTGTGGTACTGGGGATTCAACCCAGTGGTGCTCTACCTCTGATCTGCATCCCCAGCTCTTTTTTTTTTTTTTTTTTTTTGTGGTAACGGGGATTGAACCCAGGGGCGTTCTACCTCCTCGCTACACCCCCGGCCCTATTTTTTTATACTTTATTTTGAAACCGGGTCTCATGAAGTTGCAGAGGGCCTCACTAGGGAGAGAGAGAGAGAGAGAGAGAGAAAGAGAGAGAGAGAGAGAGAGAGAGAGCTGAGGCTGGCCGCGAACCCGGATCCTCTGGTCTCTGACTCCCAAAGTACTGGGATTACAAGCGTGCGCCACCACGCCCTGCCCAGCTCTTTTTTATTTTGATACAAGATATTCCTAAATTGCCAAGGCTGGCCTCAAACTTGCAATCCTCTTGTCTCAGCCTCTTGCGTAGCTGGGTTTACAGCCATGTACCATTGTGCCCGACAAGAACTCTTTTTAAGTAAAGTAAGAAATGGGCCTGCCAGCTAATCAGGTTTCTGTTCTTAGGAACTGGGCTAGGCCTTATATACCACACATATGTTGGAATTCAGAGAGCTGGGCTTGATGCCTATGGGCCTCGTAATATAGAACTTTGCTATTTTAGGAAAACCAGTGGAGTTCCCTTGTCTGTTTCACATATGTTGAGCTGATTGTCTTCCTTTGGATTTGGTGAAAAACAGCATTTGATCTGCCCTTCTTGAATACACACTTGGTTGGGAATGGGTACCTTGTTCACTTTTCAAGATTTGTTTCACTGAGTTAAGATTGAGTTTACCTTGGTATTAGTTTGGGACCCTGCTGTCATGGACAGACCTGGCAGATAGGAGAAACCTTATTTGCTGTTTTCTTGGGTCTTCAAGTCTAAAGGCATCTTTTTGAGTCATAGTATGAGAGTGGAATGATTTTATGGTGTGGTAAGAAAGTTCTGGCTTTATGTTTGGGTTTTGGGTCCACACTGTGCTGATCTTTTTAACTATTTTTCCACAAAGTGATTATGGTTGGCAGCTCTCTTAAAATGAGTTCCCTGGCTTTAGAAATCTCTGTCCATTTCAGTCTTGTGCCTTTTGCTTTCTTAACATTCTCCTGGCCAACATCATTCTTAAGGTTTTAGGCATTGGACTGTGCCTCTTGGCTGTTTCCTGGAAGTTCCCTCCATAGGTTCTTTAGTTGGTTTATGATGGAGTTTTGGATCTGACCTTGCTGCACAGATGTCTGTGTATTGGAACTGAAGATGAACACATGGTTTTGTGCCTGTAGCACATGAATAGACACTGGCTTATGATGTGTTGGAAATGGCACAGGCTGCCTGAATTGGCACTGTGTGTTTTAGCAGGGACAGAGGTACATTGGGGCCACAAAACTCTTTCTTGATATTTGGGCATCCTAGTTTGGAAGTTACTTTAGAAAAGGATATTTGTAAGTCTTTGGGAGTCAGTAGAGGGTATTTATGGACAAGAGAGGGAGGGCATTACTATTTCATTGTTTAAATTTTAGGTTTCAAAGAATCTGAAAATTAGCCGACTAGTGCTTATAACTCCTTATATCTCAAATCTGTTGCAATACAGATAATAATTTGCAGGGTGGAAATGAACAGAGGCATTCTGTCTCTTTGTTACCTTTGACACAGTCAGTGAAGTAGCTGACACAAAGGACTGCTAGCCTCAAAGAAGACTTTTGCCTAAGGCCTTCTGCCCCTTTCCTGTTCTGTCACCTGAGGCATAGCTCACCAAATCCTGTCCAATCCCCACTTCAGCTCTCAAATGTTTCTCCTGCTAAAGTGCAAGTGGCCCACTGGCAAAGTTCCAGTGGCTTATTTTTGTCCCTAATGCTTATCAAGGTGATGGGGAGAAATAAATAGCATGGGAATGAAGTATAGAGCATTAGTTTAAAAGTTTATCTAGAGACATATTCATGTTGCTCTCCAAAAAATAGCACATCCACTTAGAATAAGCTTTTTTTTTAAGGGGGGGAGCCCACTGGAGAATGAACCCAAGGGTATTCTACCTCCAAAGCACACTCCCAGCCCTTTTAATTTTTTTTTATTTTTTTATTTTTTGCGGTACCGGGGATTGAACCCAGGGGTGTTCTACCTCCGCGCTACACCCCCGGCCCTATTTTTTTATACTTTATTTTGAAACCGGGTCTCACGAAGTTGGGGAGGGCCTCACTAGGTAGAGAGAGAGAGAGAACTGAGGCTGGCGGTGAACCTGATCCTCCGGTCTCCACCTCCCAAAGTACTGGGATTACAAGCGTGGGCCACCACGCCCGGCTCCTTTTAATTTTTAAAATTTGAAACAGACTCGCTAAGTTGTTGACGCTGGCCTTGAACCTGCGATCTTCCTGTCTCGGCCTCTCAAGTACTGGGATTATAGGCGAGTATCATCTCCTAGCTAGAATAAGCTTTTATCATTCCAGATGTTTCCTATATAAAAAGAAAATATATGTACTTGAGTACATATGTACTACTAATATATGTACTACATATGTAGGTACTTATCACTAAGCTTAGTAAATGTGTAGAATGCTATAAGTACCTTTGAAGGCCTGAGTGTTGCTTCCTGATTATATTTCCTCCCCCAGGTAATCACCATATTCGATTTTATGTTAATCATTCCCTTGCTTTGTTTATTTTATTTATTTTTTTTTTTTGTGGTACTGGGGATGGAACCCAGGGGCCTTCTACCTCTGGGCTACACTTCAGACCTATTTTATTTTTTATTTGGAAATAGGGTCTCGCTAAGTTGCTGAGAGCCTCACTAAGTTGCTGAGGCTGGCTTTAAACCTCCTGTCTCAGCCTCCTAAGTACTGGGATTAACAAGCACGTGCCACCACACCTGACTGCTTTGTTTTTTTTTTTAATAGTCATCTAGATTGGTCTTTTCATGAATGACTCGTTAGGATGCTCTCAGGGTCCTTAAGACAGAAACTGCTTTAGGTTTTTAGTTAGGCAGCATCTCCCCTAGAAAGAAGGAAGCACATATTTATTATTAGCCTTTTAGCTCTTAGACCTTTTACCTCTTAGTTTCCAGCCACAAGGCACCCTTATTTGCCAGGAAAAACCATCTTGGCACTCTCAAATGACTCTGCCTGGGTTTAGATTCAGATGTTTTTCTTTTTCTAGATCCTAGAAACTATGATTTCTTTTTCAAAATGTCGGGGGTGGGGAGAAGATGAGCTGAAGTGAGAAGGCCTCCGCAAGATGTGTGCATTTGGGTACTGCCGTTCTTTAGTGCTTGGCACTGAATAGACTTGTCCCCAGCATGGGCAGATGGCAGAGTAATGCAGCTTCCTTTGAAAAGAGGCAAACAGCCAAATGGCTGAGGTGTGAACCTTTTGAAAGGCCAGTGCGTTGGGTTTCTACTTGCTGAGTTTAATGTTGTACCCACAAGTTATCAAATAAAAGTCATTTTGGAAGCCCTTCAGCAGTCTTAAAGTTCATGTCCAGTGGAATTAACTTTCCACTCTAGCTGTTTGGATTGTTGGCACTAAGCTTTAGATAATCATGAGAAACTTGTATAAACAGAGGGACTATGTGTGGTTGTATCGTGTTTTTATGAGCCACATCTCCTTGTGTGTATTGTGGGTGTGGTACTCACAGTGTGTATCATCATTAGACCCCCCTCAAGTCTCAGCATGCAGGAGGTTACAGAGGGAGCATGAAGACAGGTCCAGGAGAAAGAAACTACCTGTGTTTCAGCTCTTTCAGAGTAAGGTCTTCATGGTATGGCTTTGGAATTTTGTTTGGATTTTGAGAAGCTCAGGCATCTGTGTTAAAACATAAATACATGTGCACGTATGTCACTATCACTATGTACTATATTATGATGTGAGAATAAAATGCACCAATAAAAGTATAAATAAAAAACCATAAGCCGGGCATGGTGGTGCACGCTTGTAGTCCCAGTACTTGGGAGGCTGAGACTGGAGGATCCGGGTTCGTGGCCAGCCTCAGCTACTTAGTGAGGCCCTCTGCAACTTCGTGAGACCCGGTTTCGAAATAAAGGATAAAAAATAGGGCTGGGGGCCGGGCGTGGTGGCGCATGCTTGTAATCCCAGTACTTTGGGAGGCGGAGACCGGAGGATCCTCCGGGTTTGCGGCCAGACTCAGCTCTCGCACGTGCGCGCTCTCTCTCTCTCCCTGTCTCTCTCTCTCTCCTCTCTCTCTCTCTCTCTCTCTCTC
>PVJS01059225.1:0-11571 GCA_004027185.1 Glis glis | reverse complement strand
TCCTGTTTTTTTTTTTTTTTTTTTGCAGTACTGGGGATTGAACCCAGGGGCATTTTACCTCTGAGCTACAACCCCAGCACTATTTTTCATTCTTTATTTTGAAACGGTCTCGCTAAGTTGCAGAGGGCCTCACTAAGTAGCTGAGGCTGGCTGCAAACCCAGATCCTCCAGTCTTAGCCTCTCAAGTACTGAGATTACAAGCATATGCCACCATGCCCGGCTGTCCTTTTTTTTTTTTTTTTTTTAAATTCAATTATATGGCTTCAAACTTTCTTCCTCCCTCTCCAGAGATAGCAATTATCTTGAAGTTGTCATTTATCATTCCTGTGGCTATTTATACTTTATTTATATATATGTAAAGCCTTCTCCTTTTGTTTTTGTCTCTCTATAAAACACACACAGATATAATTTTTGCTTTAAAGGTGCAGAGAGGGGCATGGTGGTGAACACCTGTAATCCCAGTACTCAGGAGGCTGAGACAGGAGGATTGCAGGTTTGAGGATAGCCTCAGCAAGTAGTAAGACTCAGGAACCTAGTGAGACCCTGTTTCAAAACAGGAAAAAAAAAAGAGAGAAAAAAAGGGGGGATGTAGCGTGCCCCTGAGTTCAATCTCCAGTACCAAAAAAAAAAAAAAGTAAACTGTTTAAGGCAGGTGTGGTGGTGCACGCTTGTAATGCTAGTACTTGAGAGGCTGAGACAGGAGGATCATGGATTCGCAACCAGCCTCAGCTACTTAGTGAGGCCCTCCGCAACTTAGTGAGACCCTGTTTCAAGATAAAAAATAAAATAGGGCTCAGAGGTGGAATGCCCCCAGGTTCAATCTCCAGTAACACACACACACACACACACACACACACACACACACACACACTGCATGTAAGTGGAAGTATCACGGGAAAACACAATAATTCTGTGGAGAGTTCTGAGGAGCTCCCCAGTTTGGGAAAGGGAAACTCACCTCAGGGCCTTTGGGGTCCTTGGCTTTTGTGGCTAAAAGAATTTCAGCACGTGCCAGTCAGAGACAAAGATGGAGGTTTTTATTCAAGGAAATTGGAGATACACATTCCAGGGAAAATGCGGGCCACCTTGAGAGTATGAGAGTGGCCCGGGATCTTTACAATCCTCTTCTTATAGGGAACCTAGAAAGGGGGGTGGCTAGGAGTACATGGTGGGAATGGGGCATATACCCCTCGTACTTTGAACTTCTTTTAGACAATTATTTTGAATTCTTTGTTAAGCAGTTCTTAAGTCTTCATTTCTTTAGGATTGGTTACTGGAGATTTATTTTGTTCTTTTGGTGGTGTCATGTTTCCCTGTTTCTTCATGAATTTTCTAGTAGGACTTTTTGCAAGATTAAGGGAGTAGAACCCGGGCATGGTGGCACACACTTGTAATCCCAGTACTTGGGAGGCTGATACCAGAGGATCCGGGTTCGTGGCCAGCCTCAGCTACTTAGTGAGGCCCTCTGCAACTTAGTGAGACCCTGGAGGTAGAATGCCCCTGGGTTTAATCCCCCATACTGCCAAAAAAAAAAAAAAAAGAAGATTGAGGGAGTAGAAAGTGTGTCAAGTCTGAGACTCTTCTTCACATGTGTCTCTTTTAAATATAAACTGGGAGACAGGCATGGTGGGGCACTTCTGTAATCCCAGTACTTGGGAGGCTGAGGCAGGAGGATTGCAGGTTTGAGGAGAGCCTTAGCAAGTAGTGAGACTCTCAGCAACCTAGCAAGACCCTCTTTCTTTTTTTTTTTTATCGATTAAAGCCATTTAACAAAAGAACAATTTATGCTTTCCTTTGAATTATGTCCATAAAAATTTTAAATATACAAATCACATTCTCAAACCCAAAATAATCTAAACAAATGAAATCCAGACAAATACACAAATTCAGGATACAAATCATTTTTAAAATATTTTTTTAAATCAGTAAATTTTATAAGAAACAAGACAACAAAATGACAGTTATATACAACTGTTAAAAAGTTTCAAAAAGAATGATAATATTTTTAATATATGGGTTGAAGAAAGCATATTAAAAAAAGTTTCAAAAAGCTGAATGATGGTGCAGTGGTGCCACAATTTATTTAAATGAGTACTTGTCACTAATGCTTTTATAGTTATACTTATTTTAATTTTTTTTAGATAATGGATTTAAAGAGCAAATGCTGAAACAACCAAAAAATAGAATTATAGTTATTTGTGAAACATTCTAATTTTGAGCATTATCTAATGTTGTGAATTACAGAAATACCTTCCAGAAAAGTCAGGTATTTGGTAAAGCAAGGCACAGAACCAGGTTTTGATAAAGGTGCTTTTTCTTTGGCCCTATAACTACTTTACATATCCTGGAGACTCTTAAGATGACTTATAATATCATATAAATAACTTTTATAAACCTATTCTTATGTAAAGCATATATCCATAGTAATCAAATGTGTTTACAGTGAATATTTACATAAAATGAGTGATGCTAAATCCTTTTAAAAATAAGAAAAACTCAGTTGAATGACTGTACAATGACATTTTGGAAGTTCCAGTAATTTGATATGTAAGAGTATTCAGTATTACACTCGGTGTTCAGGGCACAATGTCAATTAGTTCCCTTTCAGTTTCTGTCATTAGAATCTAGTTTAAATATCAAACTGACTTCCCTTTCTATGAAATTCTGTGACATTCAAAATAAATTGATGTAAACATTTAAGTTTTGTACTTCTAAACTCTATATTTCACCACAAAATAGCTTAGGACTTCTCTAAAATCACTTAATTAAAAAGTTGATAATATTATTGTGTTGAAACATCTACCTGTTGTACTTCAAACTTTTCTTTATAATACTATATTCTTAATTTTTAATAGAACTATAAATTGACACTTTTCTCATGAATTAACACATTTTCACATTGAACAACTTTAGAGATAACAAATACACTTTTAAAACTATAGAAATTTAAATAATAAAAGAATCATCATTATAAAAATTTAACACAATAGATCTTTGAAGGTCATCAAAACACAAACCACATACACAAAATGGCATTATCTGTATATATGACATGATCTTGGACCCAAGTTCACATTCTCCAGTATGATTATTCTGTTATGAAGTAAAAATTAGAAACTACATAGCTCAGTAACATTTTCAAACCTAATAAAGAAACAAAATATAAATTATGGCTAATAAATGTTTGCTTTGGAAATATACTTCAGACTATTTTATCCATTTTCACAACAGTCTTATAATCTTTGTTAGGAACTTTGAAAATTGTATTATTTTGGACACCTGAAAATGTGTTATTAATTTAACATACATAAATTTAACATATCCACTTACTTGTATTATTTTTGAAGTGTTAAAATAGGGACAGACTAAACCTAAATTAAAAATTAATTGTCAATACACACTGCATTAATGCATAATTGTCCAAATAATACTTTAATGTGAATTGAACATAAATCTTTATTTTTAGCCTTGAATTCTGTGTATTTGCAAGATTTAGATTTCACTTAGCAGTAGGTAATAGTAGTATGTAAAGCCTAAATGTTATTACAGTCTTAAAATACCATGCTCAAAATGTGGTAAAGTTATTAAACAAAATAATTTAAAAAGTAGTCAATGAAACTCATAAGTGTAGCATCCAAAGTTTGCTTGGTACCAATATTTTATTACCACCAGCAAATTGCTTTAAATATTTTGCAATTTTAAGCACTTTTAAGTTCTAGATGAGCCAGGCGTGGTGGTGGATGCTTGCAATCCCTGTATTTAGGAGGTGGAGACAGGAGGATCTCAGGTTTGTGTCCAGCCTCAGCAACCTGTGAAGTCCTCTGCAACTCAGTGAGACCCTGCCTCAAAATAAAAAGAATAAAATCGGGTTGGGGGTGTAGTTCAGAGGCAAAATACCCCTGGGTTCAATCCCCAGTACTACCAAAAAAAAAAAAAAAGAAAGAAAGAAAGAAAGAAAAAAAATTCAGGATGGAGCCGACTTGCAATCTGTAGAAACTATGTTTGTATTAGCCAGTTAACACAGTCAACATTAGCCAAAAGTACCTGACAGTTTATAACAACAGTATTTTTGAGTCAAATTCTATTTAACAAAATCCATTGCAACTATATAAAAATATTTATTTCTTATAGTTTTTATATCAGAACAGACTTTAAAAATATATACAGTATAAATGAAAAAAGTAAAATAATTCTTATACTCAATAGGTAATTCTGCATATAATCAATAATTAAATTAAACCTATATCCCTATAGAAATAATTTTTTGCCTACCAGTTCATTTTATCATTTCTAATATATTCTCTCCTTTGAACCAACTTATTTAACTCATGTAATTTGCATCCTCAACTTCAGTGTTAAAAAGGAAAACAAATCCTCTGTTTTAAAGCAAAATGGCAATTCCTTCCTAGCAGTTCTTAGGGGACACAAAATGGCATTGTCTGTATATATGACATGATCTAGGACCCAAGTCTATCTTCTCCAAGAAGACAACTCAGAATTCAGCTACCTCTCCTAGTTACATGATCACAGTTCCTGGGGACAGTGGGCTTAAAAGAGCTCTAAAAATTTCTTCTGACCAGCCTTAAATTTATAGTGTCATTTAAAATAACATAGCAATAGGGTATGTGTCCAAGAAAAGTGATTTTGGTCTTGGTACACTGACATCTATACTACTATGTTTTTGGTTGTTGTTTTTGTCAACAGTTGTATATTAAAAGAAATTTCTACAGACCAATGAGTAAAATACCCATTTAAAAACTTTCTAGTTGTTTCCAGTATATGCTGTGAGAGTTCAGAATTCTCCAAATGGAAATATTAGGCAATAGTAATTATCTTATTTTAAACTGTTAAATGAGTATTTAGTCCCTTTAAATTACATTTTAAAACTTCAGTGACAACAGAAATCTAAAGTAATATTAAGCCGGGCGTGGTGGTGCACGCTTGTAATCCCAGTACTTAGGGAGGCGGAGACCGGAGGATCCGGGTTCACGGCTAGCCTCAGCTCCTTCTCTCTCTCTCTCTGTGTCTCTCTCTCTCTCTCTCTCCTTAGTGAGGCCCTCCGCAACTTCGTGAGACCCGGTTTCAAATAAAGTATAAAAAATAGGGCTGGGGGCGTAGCGCAGAGGTAGAACGCCCCTGGGTTCAATCCCCGGTACCACAAACAAACAAACAAAAGTAATATTAAAGATTTATATGATTTACAGAAAAGAAATGCAATTAAGAGATCAAGGGTAAAGCTCCACTAGTGTAAAGTCATTGGCTACTATCTAGCACAGCAGGTAAACTCTTTTTAAATTTAGACTTCAAGTTTCCTCCAATATTCTTTCTAATTCTAATCCCTGGAAATACTTTCAAGTTTTGATTTCTAGATGTGTTTTGCTAAATATACAGTATACATATCTTATCCTTAAGCCTGTATATTTTCAAACCATTTGAACAATATGAGCAGATTCAGCATGGTGATATCTTCATAGACTCTGTAGAAGTCCTCTGTGCAAGATTAATGTCGAGATTTCTATTGCACCATCATGAAAACCCAGCTAAAGATAGCTTATGACTATGTTTTAGTGGGATTTCCTGCTGGTTTGGGATCATAACCAGATAAGAAAGTAGCTGTTATTACAGCCGGGCGTGGTGGCTCACGCTTGTAATCCCAGTACTTTGGGAGGTGGAGACTGGAGGATCCGGGTTTGCGGCCAGCCTCAGCTCGCGCTCTCTCTCTCTCTCTCTCTCTCTCTCCCCCTCTCCCTGTCTCTCTCTCTCTCTCTCTCTACTTAGTGAGGCCGTCCGCAACTTCGTGTGACCCAGTTTCAAAATAAAGTATAAAAAATAGGGCTGGGGGTGTAGCTTGGAGGTAGAACGCCCCTGGGTTCAATCCCCGGTACTGCAAAAAAAAAAAAAAAAAAAAAAAGAAAGTAGCTGTTACTGTTATTACAAGGATGGCTCCAAGGAAAAAGACACTGGTTGGCACAAAATCTTGTAGCCAGAAATAGGATATCAGTGTTGATAATATTATGGACAAAGAGATTGCAAATCCTTTTAAAATATTATCCGCATACTTAATAACAGCAGCTATCAAAGGCCTCCAAATGCCTGAAGAACAACAACTATCCAGGTCAGTTGGTTATATCCCTGAAAAAATCCATTTTTTGATACCAGTTCTCCATCACAAATGTAAACACCCATTAATCCAAATATACTCCCAAAGAAACCAAGTTGAATGTTTCTTATCCACACTGACTGTTTTGTTTCTTTTAAGATTTTCTCAAAATAAACTCCAGCAAAGCCACTTGAAAAGCAGGCTGAGAACTGCCATGAGGCCTACAAACGGAGAGCCAGCTGAAAGTTCCTGAGAATTCAGCTCTTGAGAATCTGAGGGCCACTGTACAAAAGCAACTCCTGTCATCAGAATCACCAGGGAGAGCCACTGGTACACACCTAATGTTTTACTAAGCATAGACACAGAAAATAATGCAGTTGTAAGAATTTTCAACTGGTATGTGAACTGATAAGTAGCTGCATCTAGATTTGACAGTGCCACATGAAGTAAATTATTCTGAAGAGTATATATCCCTGATGGAATAGCAGGTTTAAGTGTTTCCATGGGTTTATTAAGAATTTCATCATGTAGTACTCGATTCAGTCCTCTTAGACTACATTTACTGTCTTTGTAGACTAATAAAGGCAGGCCATTATCTTCAAAAGTTCAGCAACAACCACTGCTGTAGAAGATAGATAACGAGGTCCCTCCTCTTTTAAAGTCCTAGAATAACGCATCGTTAGAACAAAACTGGTAGCCTGAAAGACCAAAATTCCCAAGGAAAGGTATTTTAGGTCGGCAGACATTGTTTTATCTTCATTTCCTTTCTGCGCGGCTTGGCCTGGGGCGCGCTCTGGGGACCGCGGCTCAGCCTTGCAGGGCGCCCCTGGCTGCCCAGCCCACCCGCAGCGGCACCAGCTCCCGCTGCCGTGGCCGGTGCCACCTCCCCCTCTTTCAAAATAAAAATAAAATAGGGCTGGGGTGTAGCTTGGAGGTAGAGTGCCCTTGGGTTCAATCCCCAGTATCACACACACACACACACACACACACACACACACACACACA
The DNA here is from genome assembly GCA_004027185.1 of Glis glis. Lineage (NCBI taxonomy): Eukaryota > Metazoa > Chordata > Mammalia > Rodentia > Gliridae > Glis > Glis glis. The sequence continues at coordinate 4,466 of PVJS01059225.1, read as the reverse complement.
TTGGGGAATTGGGCGTGGTGGCGCATGCTTGTAATTCCAGTACTTGGGAAGCTGAGACAGGAGGATCGCAGGTTCGTGGCCAGCCTTGAGGTAGGATATTAATAATACAATATTAGGTAAAAAGGATACAAATTGGGAAGGAAAGGGAAAATATAGTTTTAAAATCTAGAAACTTAAGCCGGGCGAGGTGGCACATGCTTGTAATCCAGTACTTGGGAGACTAAGACAGGAGGATTGCAGGTTCGCGGCCAGCCTTAGCTACTTAGTGAGGCCCTCTGCAACTTAGTGAGACCCTGTTTCAAAATAAAGAATAAAAAATAGGGCTGGGGGTGAAGATCGGAGGTAGAATGCCCCTGGGTTCAATCCCCGGTACTGCAAAATACATACATACATACATACATACATACTGGGGGCCAAGAGAAAATTTATTCAAATCACAAGACCACAAGATTAGATGGTAGCCAAAAGTTTCTTTTTCCACTTCTTTGACAGCAGAAGAACAAGGCAAAGTGACCACTGAAGCAAGATTATTCAAAGCTATGGACTTTGAGAATAGAAAAAGGGACCATGGGCTGCAAGGAACGCAAGGAATGTGGTTGTAAAAGTTGGAACAGGCCAGGGAGCGGACTTTCTCCCTAGAGCCTTTGGAGGGTCATAGCCCTCTTGGCACCTTGATTTCAGCCCTTGGGAAACTTATTTCATAATTCTCACATTGGAGTGTGGACTTTAAGGGAAGAAATGTATTTTTTCTTATTTTCAAATAAAATTTAACAACATAAAAAAATCATACAAAAGTACCAAGAAAGCTGGGTGTGGTGGCACATGCCTGTAATGCCAGTACTTGGGAGGCTGAGACAGGAGGATCACAGGTTTGAGGCCAGTCTCAGCAACTTAGTGAGACCCCCTTTTTTTGTGGTACTGGGGATTGAACCCAGGGGCATTCTACCCCCAAGCTACACTCTCAGCCATATTTTATTTTTATTTTGAAACAGGGTCTCACTAGGTTGATGAGAGTCTCACTACTTGCTGAGGCTGTCTTCGAACCTGTGATCCTGTCTCAGCCTCCCAAGTACTAGGATTACAGGTGTGCGCCACCACACCTGGATAGTGAGACCCTTTTTTAATTATTTTTATTATTTTTTGCAGTACTGGAGATTGAACCCAGAAGCATTCTACCTCCGAGCTAATGTCCCTGGGTTCCATTCCCAGTACCACCAAAAAAAAAAAGGAAAAAAGATTTTCAATAGTATTCATGGTCCACTCCACATGGAAACACTTGGCTATAGCTTGAGAGAAGTCAGTATAGAAGAAGCAGAGATGAGATACAAAGTTAGAACAAGGAAATCTTGACATTTTAGGTGTCCAGATCCTGTTATGCATAAATCCATCTCATCACCCTTCCCTTAATTTTACTGAATATACAAACATGTTGCTAATATTTTGCTTCCCCCTTTTTTTGTAGGTTGAAACTGAATCAAATTTGTGTGTTGTTTTAAGCCATTGAATTTTTGGTAATTTTTTTTTGAGGTTGGTCTTGAACCTGTGATTCTCCTGTCTCAGCCTCCCAAGTGCTGGTGATAGGCGTGCTTATGTGCTGTGTGCGCATGGTGAGCTTGGGGTACTTTGTTCAGCAGCACCTGCCTTGCCCCCAGCTTCACCTCACTTCCTTCTTGAGGCCACTGAAGGTTTGAGATGCTGCCCTTGCATCTGTCAGTCACAATGTTGATGCCCACAGTGTAGCCAGGTCCTCGTCTATTTCCTCCTCTCTAGCACTATTCATAATACGAAAACAATTAAAAAAAAGCAAAGGATGAATCAGATCTTTTGGTTACATAATTTCAGGTTACATGACAATTCAAATAGAGTTTTTTTTAATTTAAACTAAGCAGCTAACTTAAGACTGAATGAAACAGTTGGCTAGTTTATACATATAGTGTTTTCCCTTCAAAACTTTCTTTCTCTCTTTCTCTCCTTTCTTGTACTGGGGATTAAACCCAGGGGCACTCTACCACTGAGCTACACCCCCAGCCATTTTTAGTTTTTATTTTGAAACAGGGTCTTGCTAAGTTGCCAAGGCTGGCCTTGAGCTTGTGATCCTCCTGTCTTAGTCTCCCAAGTACTAACATGATTATTATTATTATTTTTTTGGCAGTACCGAGGATTGAACCCAGGGGCATTCTACCTCCGAGCTACACCCCCAGTCCTATTTCTTAATCTTTATTTTGAAACAGGGTCTCACTAAGTAGTGGAGGGCCTCACTAAGTAGCTGAGGCTGGCCGCAAACCTGTGATCCTCCTGTCTCAGCCTCCCAAGTACTGGGATTACAAGCGTGTGCCACCACGCCCGACTAACATGATTATTTCTAAATGCAATTTATCTGTTTCTTGTCAGATGAATCAAATTTACACTCGCTGAAGTTGCGTATTTTTTTCTCTGAATTCAGTGGTTACTCCTGTTCTACCTCAGGTGTTCTGTGGGTAGAAGCCGAGGCCAGGCAGCTCCCTCGAGCCTCTGGGCTGCCCTGCTGTCCCCCAGGCTGTGAAAGGGAAGCTGTCTCTAGATTTCCCAGGAGGGCGTGACAGTGCTCTTAAGGCCATTAATGTTTCTTGCTTCAGAGACAGGTGTGACCCAAAGAGGGTGGTGCCAGCCTCAGTAGGCAGAGCTCTTCCTGACTTGAGCGGGTAAAAACATGCCCCTTCCTTGACTGAGCTGGAGAAATGGAAGAGGACACCCCCTAAAGACCCAGCATTAACTGTATCCCTGAACCATGGAATTGGGGCCAGTCTCATGAATCATCGGAGAAGCGCCGGGTTTACTCCAGGTCCCCCAGCACCGCTACAGCAGAGAAGCCCAGCGCTCTGCTCTCCACCCAGCTGCCTCTCATTTGGCAAATATTTACTTATTTTTTTGCGGTACTGGGGATTGAACCCAGGGGCATTCTACCTCCGAGCTACACCCCCAGCCCTAGTTTTAATTCTTTATTTTGAAACAGGGTCTCACTAAGTTGTGGAGGGCCTCACTAAGTAGCTGAGGCTGGCCACGAACCCAGATCCTCCGGTCTCAGCCTCCCAAGTACTGGAATTACAAGTGTGCGCCACCATGCCCGGCTCTATTTTTATTTTTTTTTTTTTGTGCTCTGGATTGAACCCAGGGGCATTCTACCTCTAAGCTACACCACCAGCCCTATTTTATTTTTTATTTTGAAACAGGGTCTCACCAAGTTGCTGACAGCCTCACTAAGTTGCTGAGTCTCGAACCTGCGATTGTCTTGCCTCAGCCTTCCATGTACTGGGATTACAGACTTGGGCCATCACACCCAGATTAAATTGTATACCTTCTGAGAGGGGAGTGTGTGGTTTCTTGACCTCTGAAAGTACCAAACTCATACAATAAGGCTCATGTTATTGACCTTGTTAAAGGCCACAGGGAACTGGGTGAAGTGGTGCACACCTGTAATCCCAGTATTTGGGAGGCTGAGACAGGAGGATCACAGGTTGGAGGCCAGCCTCAGCAATTTAGGGAGACCCTCAGCAAGTTAGGCGAGACCCTGTTTCCAAATAAAAAGTAAAAAGGGCTGGGGGTGTAGCTCAGAGGTAGAATCCCCCTGGGTTCAATTCCTAGTACCAATCAATCCATAAAAATAAATAAATAAAAAGGTCATAGGGAAAGACCCAAGGATCCTGCGTTGAGCGGAGCTCCCCATAATCTCCTCTCAGTCCCTCCATCCACAGACCATCAAGACTTTGGGCTCCAATCAGCTGGAAAGTGGCACAGCTGGAAGTGTGAGAAGAGGAGCCAGCTGCACAATCCCCAAAAGGACGAAGGAGCCGGGCGTGGCGGCCATGCCTGTAATCCCAGGACTTGGGAGGCTGAGACAGGAGGATTGCAGGTTGGAGGTCAGTCTCGGCACCCTGAAAGGATGAGGAGGCTAGTGGGTGGAGGACTCAGGAAGATCCTGGAGGCGGGCTGCTGAGAAGCAATGGCTCACAGGGGAGTGGTGGATGGCAGCGGGAGGGGACTTGTTAGGGTAACGTGGTGCTCTGGGGTTGGGCAGGAGCTGCAAGGCAGGACTGAGTTTCTTCCCACAGGGCTTACCCCCTTTTTCCTCTTTTCCTCCAGGACGCGCTCCCTGGGCCCATGTGTCCAATGTGCGGTCAAGAGCCATGGGCTCCAACTCTAGATCTGCCTTCATTAGCGGCATGTGACTTGGGTTATTTAATGTTTCCTTATCTATAAACTGGAGATAATAGCATCTACATCACAGGGTGTCATGAGGACTAAAGGAAACAGTGTGTTTCAAGCTCTTCAGTGTTAAATTAGTGATAGTGAATGATTGATTCATGATAGTTCTTTTACTATTCTTTGTGTGTGTGTGTGTGTGTGTGTGTGTGTGTGTGTGTGTGGCACTGGGGATTGAACCCAGGGGCATTCTACCTCTGAGCTACACCCAAGCCCTTTTTTTTTTT
>PVJS01059224.1:0-11572 GCA_004027185.1 Glis glis | reverse complement strand
GGGAGGGGGGAAGAAGGGGGAGAGAAGGAAGGAAGGTAGGAAAGGAGTAAGGGAGGGAAAAGGAAAAAGAAAAAAGTAACAGATACCACCTGTGGCCCCAGAAGCCTCAAATGTTTACTACCTGACCCTACACAGGAAAAGCTCACTACCCCTTAACTTTATCTAAAAGAACTTCTAAATGAATGTTCTGTTCCTACTAACCTGAATATAATTCTTTTTGGTGTTTATGTTTTAGGCTCATGAACAAGACCAAATATAGGGCATAAATTAACTTGCTGATAAAATACAATAAGGATATGCATATTTATTCTATTCAAATAATAAATAACAGATGAATATAAAATACTCTGCACAAGATAGGGATTCAATTTTTCACAAAAACTGGACATTTAAAATTCATTAAAATGTACATATCTCATATCATAATCTCCAAAATTATTTGGAATAGCTCTTTAAAAGGCTTCCAAAAGCATGCAGATTCAAATTAATTTCAATAAAAGAAGTAAGCTTCAAAGCAAAATAATTTCTAAGCAAATCAACAAGTCCATTAAATAAAAAGAAACCAAGGAATAGAAATTAAATATCTGAGTTTAGCAACATACATTACCTAAAGATAATAAAACAGGATATAAATACAAGAAAGGCTGAGTACTGTTAAGATTTTTTATATTAGATCCCTCTACATACTAATTAGATGATTCATATAAATTTTTCTACAAGGCGCCGGGCGTGGTGGCGCACGCTTGTAATCCCAGTACTTGGGAGGCTGAGACAGGAGGATGGCATGTTCGCAGCCAGCCTCAACTACTTAGTGAGGCCTCCGCAACTTAGTGAGACCCTGTTTCAAAATAAAGAATAAAAATAGGGCTGGGGGTGTAGCTCGGGGGTAGTACAATCCCCGGTACCACAAAAAATATTTTTTTTTCTACAAGGCAAGTTTTAGCTTCTATATCATACACCTTCAACAAACAAACAAGGCCACAAAACCAGTATAAAACTTAAAAACATATGTTAAAAGGAAGCCACAGTTTTCAGATCAGTTATGAATGTTGTGGTATATTAAAGCATTAATGTGAAACACTAAAAATAAACAAGCATTTCTGAGGCAGTAATCATCAAGGAAAGGAGATACCACTGTTGGAGGGCCATATCAAGTGAGTAGTGGTGAGCAGCACTGGGGGGCAGGCATCCTGTTGCCTTCCCACTCTCTGTGGGCTGTGGGTGGGAACCAGCACGGCCTGGGAGGCCTGGGAGGATTTCCCTAACCCTAACCCTAACCCTTATCAAGTGAGAAGTGGTGAGCAGCACTGGGGGGCAGGGCAACCAGGAGACTCTGTTCCCATCCTGTTGCCTTGCCACTTCCAGTGTGGGCTGCGGGTGGGAACCAGTGCGGCCTGGGAGACTGCCAAAGTGGAGGATCGTGAGTCTCACCCTAACCTGATGAGTTAAAACTGGACTTTCCTAACCCCGGATGATTTGTATGCATAGTGAACTACCTGAAGCAATTCTCGCCTGCAACCCTGTACATTAGGCATCTGTTTATTTTTTCTTTGTGAAATACCAACTAAAATGTTTCCTAGTCTAAAATGCATCTTTAAAAAGCTACAAATAAATTCAAGTATAATAAAGTGTTAATAGCAGAACCCAGGTAGTAGGTTTGCAAATGTTTTCAATAAAATTCTTTCAATTTTATATTTGGATTTTCTTCAAGAGCAAATATTAGGAGAAAAAGCTTTAAATAGTATAATCATGTTTTCTGAGTACTTTCTCTCCTGAGGAAAACCAAGGAGACTGGTCAGAGAAAATTAATAAAAAGAAGATAAAAACCAAACCTCTCCCATCTTTGGACCCTCAGAATGGGTTTGAATGAAATCTTAGCTCCTCTAAAGAAAGTGAAGAAATGTATAACGTCTTCCTTTAATCTTTAAATCAGGTATTAAAGACACTGCTATAGAAGAGGTGTTTGTATGATGGCTAAACACCAGAAATTCATTTTAATCCCAAAATAAATAAAGACTTAAAACAGACTTACTGTTTTTTGTTTGTTTGGGGTGTTTCTGTTTTGGTATTGGGAATTGAACCCGGGACATACTACCTCCAAGCCCTTTTCATTTTTTATCTTGAAACACAGTTTCGCTAAGTTGCTAAGGTTGGCCTCGAACCTGTGGTCCTCCTGTCTCAGCCTCTCAAGTACTAGATCGCAGGTGTGCGTCACTGCACCTGACCCTTTCTAGGATTTTTTACAGTAGGTTAAACTCTTATTTTATACAAATAGATTAAGTAATATCAATTGAAGTTATTTTTATTTTACCTACAGAAAAGGTTATTTTTAGAAGATGATTTTTGAAACAAAATTCAGGTTCCATCTGGCATTAATTTTTGTCAGAACAATGCATCAAATGAATAACTGAGAATTTCTACTAACCTTTGTGTGTGTGTGTGTGTGTGTGTGTGTGTGCGCGCATGCACCCAAATGGATGTGTTCATGAGGACAGAATCCAGAGGTGCTCCCCCTATGAACTACTCCCAGCCCTTTTTATTTTTTATTATTTTTTTGTATGTGGTACTGGGGATTGAACCCAGGGGCATTTTACCTCTGAACTATATTCCCAGCCCTATTTTTATTTTTTATTTTGAAACAGAGTCTTAAGTTTCTGAGGGCCTCGCTTAATTGCTGAGGCTGGCCTTGAACCTGTAATCCTCTTGTTTCAGCCTCCCAAGTACTGGGATTAGGTGTGTACCACCACACCCAGCTGACATAATACTCTTAAAAGTGCTTCTAAAATATGAAATTCAAAATGTGTTGCCCTGTTGTCTTTATATATCTAACTGAAAAACTTTCCACATTTTTTGAATCCTAAACATGAAGATGTGCTAAGAGAGTTGAAGAAAACTTTTCAACACGAGAAGAAACCAAATCTAAAAGTAGTATTATAGACACTGGATTAAGAAATGCTGTCTTGTTGGTGCAGTGGGGCACATCTGTCATCCCAGTACTTGGGAGGCTGAGTCAGGAGGATCATAGGTTCGAGGCCAGCCTCAGCAACTTAGCGAGACCCTGTTTCAAAATAAATAATAAAAAGAGTTGGGGGTATAGCTCGGAGGTAGTATGCCCCTGGGTTCAATCCCAAGTACCCCCCCACATCCCCCAAAAAGCACTGTCCTCTCAAGGGAAGAGACCATTTACCAAATAAACATTGAAATGGAAAGAAAAATGATACATCACATTAAATGATTTAACATATAAAAACAATTATGCTATCAGATACATATGTTGCTGATGTCCTTGCCCTCCTGCCTCAAAAATGATGCTATTAGGATGTTAGTAAATTATGATGAATGATTAAAATCACCTGACATATTTTATAGAAACAGATTTGGATTTATTCCAGTTTTACTTACCTGTCTTGTCTTTGCTGATGTTTCAATAAAAGGAATTCCATAACTTCTTGCCAAGTCCTGAGCCTGTTTTGTGTCTACCGTTCTAGAAGGCAAATCACATTTATTTCCTACTAGGACCATAGGTACATCTTCAGAGTCTTTAACTCTTTTAATTTGTTCTCTGGAAAAGGAAAAAAGTTATGGCAGAGGCATTAGTAACACAAAAATCTTTTAAAAACTGCCTGCAACTGTTTGCCTAATAAAACTTGGCTGAATGAATAATTTTCACTTAATTCTTAATATTTACCACAAAAATCTTTCCTTGCTTCTCCTATTTTCCTTCCCTCTTGAACAGAAACTTTATACAGCTCTTAAAAAATGAAAGACCCATAGAAGTAAGCTAAAACTACAATCTAAAGGGCTCATATGAAGGTAGATGACAACAATTAAACAAAATACTGAAAAATTTCAAACCAAAAGTGCTATGCCTACTTTCAAACACTATAATCTTAGAAATATGTATATTTGGTTAAATATATACATACACAATTAAAAATATTTTTACCAAAATATGAATTAATAGCATTAAAGTTACATTCACATGTCAGTACTCCCCCCCCCCATCTATGGGGGTATGTTCCAACCTCCAGTGGATTCCTAGAACCGTGGATAGTACCAAACCCTACATATTCTTTTCTTACACATACATATCAATGATAAAGTTTAATTTATAAATTAGGCACATTAAGAGAGTAACTATAACTAATAAAACAGAACAATTACAATAATCCACTGTAATAAAACTACTTTAAACTTATGAAGTGTTTATTTCTGGAATTTTCCATTTAATATATTCAGACCACAGCTGAGGATAAGTGAAACCACAGATGGAGGGGTACTGTACTTTCTCAGAAAGTGATGACTGGAAAGACTGTGACTTCTATATGAAAAACCATGTTACTACGCTGCTTATTCTGTTGAGAGCCCTTCTACATGTTGCTAATTTTCAATATAAGATGTGCATGAATCTAAATCTGAGGTAAAACTACATTCCTTCAAATTTCAGATGCACGTAAAAGACGCAGAATGGAAGGGGCAGAGCAGACGAGAGTCAGGAGCAGTTCAGATCTCCACAGTTCCTCTGCTTACTAGCTAAATAAGCCTGAAAAGTTAACAAATTTCACCTATTACCCTAAAAACATACTACCACTACCAAAGAGCCAAATTTCTTTTTCTCTATTACTGGACTACACAGTAAACATACTATAATAAATACTCTTAAATAAAATGTTAAACCTCTTAACTAGGCTAACTCACTGCTACGTGAAACAGCCAGTAAGTGGAATATTTACTTAATATGCAGTTTGTGAAAACTATAAATTCTCAAGGAAATAGCATATAAAATATATTTAACATAATCATTATTTCAGTAGTCACCTTTGTGCAGTCTTTTTAGATTCTTTTTTAAAAGCTGCAATTGCTCTAAATCTTCAATCTTTTACAACATTCAAATTGTATTTTAAAAATATATATATAGCCACTGTTTATCCAATCCAATTCTACATTACACATATGTGATTATTTTTAAGATCATTCATGCTACACTATCTACAATCACCTTTTGATAGTTTGTTTATGATTTTTACTTTTATGATGTATCTAAACAGATCGGCCTTGTTTCTCTAGTGTGAAATAGTTCAGTGTACAGAAGGTTCTGGAGTCAGTCCCTGTACCAGTACTATCTATGCAATCTGGAGCAGGTTATTCTACTGCTCTCATCCTCAAGTGCTTCATTTGTAAAATGGGAAGATTACCTACCTCACAAAAATTGTAAAGCTTAAATTAGATAATATAGGCATGGTGCCTAGCAAAGACTCAATAAATGAAAGCTACAATGATTTCTCAATGCCAACTGATTATATTCAACTTAAACCCACCTATAATGGTGAATGTCTTCAAATGATTTAGTATTATTTATGGCAAATACACAAAGAAAGCCCTCCCCAGTCCTCATGTACTGGTCCCTCATTGCACTGTACTCCTCTTGACCTGCTGTGTCGAGAATATCCAAGAGACAGGTTTCTCCATCAATTACTACTTGTTTCCTGTAGGAATCCTGAGAAGGGAGAGACACAGTCTGGATTATTACAGTGTATCTTTTAAAAAGGTATTATACACAACTCAACAACAAAAACACAAACAACCCCATTCCAAATGGTCAAAGGACTTGAATAGGTATTTCTCCAAGGATAGACAAATGGTCAATAAGCACTTGAAAAGATGTTCAACATCATAAGCAGGAAACGTAAATCAAAACTGTGAGATACCACCTAGCACCTATTAGGATGGCTATTCTTAAAAAACAAAACAAAACAGAAAATAAGTGTGGATGAGGATGTGGAGACACTGGAATCCTTGTACCATGCTGGTGGAAATGTAAAATGGTATGACCATTCTGAACAGCCTGGGAGTTCCTCAATAAGTTAATGGTGCAGTTACCATATGATTCAGCAATTCCATCCCTAGGTACATAAGCAAAAATGAAAGCAGAGGCTCAAACAGGTACGTGTACACCAATGTTTATAGCATTGTTTACTAAAGCCAAAATGAAGAGACAACCTAAGTGTCCTTAACAGATGAATGGATGAACAAAATATAGTAAATACACAAAATGGAGTATTCAGCCATAAGAAGGAATGAAATTCTGATACAGGTTATAATACAGATGAACCCTGATAACATTACCCCAACTAACATAAGTCAGACACAAAAAGGCAAGTACCACATGACTCCACGCATATGAAACACCTAAGCGCAGGAAAATTCAGACACAAGTAGAATGAGGTTGCCAGGGACTGAGGTCGGAGGGTTGGGGAATTGCTGTTTAATGGATACTGAGTTAGTTTGGGATGATGAAAATAGTTCTGAAAGTAAACTGGTTGTGTTAATGGCTACACAACATTGTGATGGTTGCACAACCCATGATCATACTGCATGCCACTGAACTGTATACCTAAATGGCTTCGGTATTACAATTTATGGTTATTTTACCACAAAAAAATGTTTTAAAAGGTGTTACATGGAAATTCAACAATACAAATGCACATATTAATAACAAAAAACTATAGAAGAAAATAATTATACAAAAATAGGATAGCTCTAACACCTCTATTATTCAAGATGGCTATTATTCAAGATGGCTTAGATAAAAAAAATTCAATCAACTTACAAATAGTTGTCATTCATCTACTTTGTTTATAGTCAAAGGAATATATAAGAAAATAGTCAACAAATGGGATTCTAATGCTCCCCTCCACTTCTGAAAAGCCTGGGAACAATTTCTCACCACCAGATGGAGGCTATAGCTCTAAAGGGCACAACTCTTCCTTGGGCAAATCCTGAAGGGTCTCCATGAAAAAGAGACAGGGAGAGATCTTAAAGATAGTGACAATTCCTCACCACCAGATGGAGGCTACAGCTCTAGAGGGCACAACTCTTCCTTGGGCAAATCCTGAGGGGTCTCCATGAAAAGAGACAAAGAGATCTTAAAGAGACTATTCAACTACCAGAGTGAGTGAAGATGGCTGGGGTGCACAGCTCAGCAGTACAACGCTTCCTAGCATGCCCACAGCCAGGGCCAGAGCTCTAGAACTGAAAAAAAAGGAGGGGGGGGGTGGGTAGCTTTAACAGAATCTTAAAATGAAACCTGATTTTCCTCTGACTTTTGAGTGATACATGTAACTAAAATTTCACACACTCTACCAAACAGGCCTCAAAAACTAAGGAAAGGGAATGGTGAATATAAATATGAAGCTGTGGAATAACAGGCAGGGCTGACCATGGGTATATTCTATTACTTATTGTCCCACACACGGCCCGTAGTACTTAAATGCCCTTCATCCATGAATTACTTTATGGACAGTCTATCGTTTGAGAGAGAGAGAGCATGAGAGGGAGGTATTACTAAAAATCACATTTGTGGTTAAAAAGTTTTAAACACTGTTAATAGGATAAGGAGAATACAAAGACACTTATAGAGTATGATCCCAATAAAACGATGCATATAGTTGTATAAATGTATCTATACGCATTATTTTAAAACTGGTGGTATATACATCAAAATATTTTAAGAGACTATTGTCTTTAATGGAGTTTTTTGGCACTGAGGATTGAACCCTAGGGCATTGTACTTCTGAGCTATACTCACAACCCTTTTTATTTTGAAATAGGGTTTTGCTCAGTTGCTGAGCCTATCCTCGAACCTGTGATTCTCCTGTCTCAGTCTCCCAAGTGCTGAGATTACAGGTGTGTACCACCTGGCTTGACAGAGCTAATTTAAGAGTTATCGCTTGCTTATTTCTCCTTTGGAATTAGATGGTGTATTAAATGTATTTCTTTGTTTAGCTTTCATTTATCATTATTATTATTAATTTTTTTTGGTGCTACAGATTGAACTCAGGGCCTCACACATGCTACCACTGGGCTATACACCCATACTTTTTATAAAGTAAGTATGAAAGACTACCATATTAGACTATGGTCTCTTACTTAACTTTTAAAGCATACTGTATTTCCCAAATTATCTGTAATAAAAATGATCTTACCAGTCAGTTTTAAAAAGGTGGATATTTATTTCCTAAACAAGAAGCTCTTTAATAGCAATTTGAATAGTTGGTTAACAATTTTACTATTTTAGCTTATTCACTTAATTAACTACTTCAAAGAACTCCTGTATGATATAAATTGAAAACCAGTGGGTTTTGGCTGTGTTGGCTTTGTGGTGCTGGGGCTTGAACCCAGGGCTACCTGACATTTTAGCTCTACAACTGGGCTATACCCCAACCCCAAACCAGTGTTTTTGAAGAATAACAAAGACTAAGATTTGGGACCAAAGTACAATGTCTCAGTCAATCCATTACCCAGATGTGGCTCTGAGCGTGGGAAATTGACCCAAAACTCTTCTTTACCTATTCCCATCAATACACATTCATTACTCACCAATATCAACTAAGATTAGCCTTACAGCTGATAGCTGCCTTAGTCTTCACATCTAAAATATTCCACAACAATGAAGTTAACAAAGAAGCTATACACTAGTTTCTGGAGCCACAAGGAATGGTTGTAGGATTACTCATCATCTGCCCACATATGATGCCTCCAAGATATACCTCAATAAAGTGCTACTTAAAAAATTCTCAAACACTGTTTCAAAAGTATATACTGTAGAATATTAGCAGCTCCTGCACATTTTTCATAAGATGCTTCCATGATGAACACTCCAAGACCACGAAACTGGGAAAAGTTGACTCACTCCTATTATCTTATCCCTTCCAGATCCTAAAAACATTGACAACAAAGTTATGAGTCATATTCAGTTATTTTTAAAAAGTAACCCATAATCTACTTATAAACAATGCTACTGATTAGCAATAATAGGCTTAGGTAAAAATTCAGTATTTCCGAAGTTAACTTTAACAAGTGTCCTTATCTTTAGAAGCACAACTAGTCACTGAGCTATATAAAAATGCAATGCAACTGGAAAAAACTAAAGAACAGAAAGTGCTAAATGACAAAGTATGATCTGAAAAAAACAAGTCAAGAGAAAGCAGAAAGCAAGCACAACAAAAATGATATAAAAATACTTAAGATTTTGTTCCAGCTTCAGATTAGCCATAAGAAAAGAAACATAAACACGTGGAGGTAGATAAGAATGATATATACCACTGTAGCATCTTTCCAAAGATTAGAGTCTAAGTAAAGGCTTGGCAAACTAATCCCCACAGGCTGAGTCCCCACAAGCTGAGTCCCACCTAGTTTTTGTATAGCCCATGAGCTAAGAATAGTTTTACCATTTTTTTTTTTTTTGCAGTACCGGGGATTGAACCCAGGGGCGTTCTACCTCCGTGCTACACCCCCAGTCCTATTTTTTATACTTTATTTTGAAACCGGGTCTCACGAAGTTGCAGAGGGCCTCACTAAGTAGAGAGAGAGAGAGAGACAGGGAGAGAGAGAGTGAGAGAGAGCTGAGGCTGGCCGCAAACTCGGATCCTCCGGTCTCCGCCTCCCAAAGTACTGGGATTACAAGAGTGCGCCACCACGCCCGGCTTAGTTTTTACATTTTTAAATGGTTGTTAAAGGGTATATACCCTTCAACCCAGAGACTATGTGACAAAGATCTATGTGGCCTCTACAGAAAAATTTGCCAACCTCTTGCAGGTAAGCTAATAAAATAACTTCACAAACTTGAAGTATGCTTAGCATACTTCATACTTAAAAAACACCACTTTATGAAAGTACACGTTATCAAAGCCCAACCAATTAATAAACATGCAGATTCTACAATGAAATTAGTTGATAGAGCAAAGGAAAGGATCAAAATTTTACATTTTAAATTGGTATGATTTCTAGACTTTCCAATAAAGTAAGCTCTTAGATCAATCAGGTACATAGGTTACTAATATCCTTAGGAAACTAGAGTGAAAGTCTCTTAAACTCACTCAACATAGTAAAATAATCAATTAAGGAAAGTCATTCCACGCAATCCCCTCACTCCCAAAATGTCTCTCTTTTCATCTGCTGAAGAAACTTTTCTAAGTGAAATATAATATGCTGGCAGGAGTGAATTGTACATGGAATTAAATAAAACATCTCTGGTGATAAAATTAAATAGGCACAATCCTTTTGGAAAGCAATGATACTATTTATCTAGAGCAAAGCAAACATTCACAGCCTTTGGCACAATAATGCCACTTATGGTAAATGAAACTAAGGAAATATGGTTTACTTAAAAATGACAGTTATAATAGAGATATACTTCATATGGCATCCTAAACTGTTTTACAAAGAAAACTTACATAGGAACTTAATACTGAACCATAATCTTATACCATTTATCTATTTTCAAACTATACCCTAAATCCTAGCACCTACAACCATTGTTAGGGGTCCCCTTAATAATCTCCCCAATTCCTGATAACTACTTTGTCTCAGACAACTGCTGCAGGAATTCCTTCGAGACAGTCCTGCTGTTACTCTTAGGATGTATTTTCCACATAGCAGCAAGTGATTGTTTTGAAATGTGCACCACATCACTTGCTCAACGTCCTCCAATACCATCCCCCCTCAGTCTTAAAATAAAATCCCAGGGACCCCTCCTTCCCCCACATCTGACATGCACTTCATAGCAGGTATTATTTACTTATTTAGGTGCTGGGGATTGAACCCAGGGGCATTCTACCTCTGAGCTATATCCCCAGCCCTATTTTATTTTTTTATTTGGAAACAGGGTCTCGCCAAATTGCTGAGGTTGGCTTCCAACCTGCAATCCTCCTGTCTGAGCCTCCCAAGTACTGGGATGACAGGTATGTGCCACCATGACCAGCATATAACATGTATTATAATTTGTAGTTATGTATTTGTTTCTGTAATTGCTTACGTCTATACTCCTACACACACCAGGCTTTGAATTCCGAGATGGTAGAGCTCATATCTGTTTTGCTTACCAGCACACAGCCTTTGCATAAGACCTGAACACTGTAGGTTATCAGTATCAGTCTGTTGATATATGAATCCATTCAATGTAAATATAGCAAACACTAAAAACAACTATTAAAATTATAAGTTAATGTAGACACAATTTAACAGATTTCTTAATTGCACCAACCCCTCTGAAATATTCAGTACTAAAGATACTGCATATCTGAAATGAATCCACAACAAATTTTCCTGTTTTCAATGTACTAGTTTGTAAAGGGTGATTTTTAACTCAACAAGTCGTTTTTAACATTTTCTCAATGGTTTATTATGTCTTATAAAAATTATGAGTTTAATATATAAATTTTTAAACTACAAAATACTAATAACTTAATAAATGGTATCTTCAATCAAGTTCTAAATAATATGGAAATTTTTATGTAAGAGTACAATCAAAACAACAGAGATTTAAAAACGCATATGAAAGGGAACAGAGTAAGATTGGGGAGAAGAATGCTGGGGTCTTTGACTATATAAATTTTATATCTTGAAAAGAAAGAAGAGCTAAACCAAATGTGATAAAATGTTAAGATAGGACAAAGCACGCCGGGCGTGGTGGCACACGCTTGTAATCCCAGTACTTTGGGAGGCGGAGACCGGAGGATCCAGGTTCAGCGCTCGCTCTCTCTCTCTCTCTCTCTCTCTCTCTCTCTCTCTC
>PVJS01059223.1:0-11571 GCA_004027185.1 Glis glis | reverse complement strand
GCCGCGAACCCGGATCCTCCGGTCTCCGCCTCCCAAAGTACTGGGATTACAAGCGTGCGCCACCACGCCCGGCAGGAAATTTCAAGTTTCTGTGGGCTGCTGTGCCTTCCAGATGGGAGGGAAAAGAGTTAACAACCCAGAAAATAATGTCCATGTGTGTGCTTCCTTTTAATGACGTCTCTAAAAATAATGCACACTGTTGATCCTACTCCGCAATTGGAGGAACTTAGTTCTGGACACTTGAAACCTGATCATTACTGCACATAATTTATCCTTGCCTTTCTGTTGCCCCTCTGTTCACCCACACGGATTATTTTTATCTTCATTTTAAAATGACAACTGACCAGATGCGTTATGGTACTCCCCACCTGTCACCCCTCCACAAAACTCCATGTCAGACACAGATGTTAATCGATGCGTGCAGCTGAATCGACACAAAGGAGATTCAAATAAGCAACAGGTGCATGGTATTACTTGCTGTGATGTGCATTAAAAGATAGATGCCAGGGATCAAAACCAGAGCTGTAACTACCAGCAGGACATGTTTTTCAAAGGGCACGTTCAGAAGGAAGCCGGGTAAGGTTGCTTGTCAAAGGAAGCAGTTCCATTTTAACTAGATATTTGAGTTTTGTCGTGATAACGTTTTCTTTTTTACTCATCTAAACGTGATGTATTCTGTGAGTCAAAAATTTAGTGCATGATTATCGTCACCTAGGTCTGAAGCAAACCTGACATAAACCATTATCATCCTTGATAAAGCAAAAGAATGTGCTTTTCTGCTAATTAGTATTTCATTCTTTCAAAAAGGAGTAAGAGAAGGCCGGGCGTGGTGGCGCACGCTTGTAATCCCAGGACTTTGGGAGGCGGAGACCGGAGGATCCAGGTTCGCGGCCAGCCTCAGCGCTCGCTCTCTCTCTCTCTCTCTCTCTCTCTCTCTCTCTCTCTCTACTTAGTGAGGCCCTCCGCAACTTCGTGAGACCCGGTTTCAAAATAAAGTATAAAAAATAGGGCCAGGGGTGTAGCGCGGAGGTAGAACGCCCCTGCGTTCAATCCCTGGTACCGCAAAAAAAAAAAAAATGAGTAAGAGAAAGGGATGGTGGGAAGCTTATTTGCAATAAACAAAAAAGCATTCCATTTTTATTGTTCTTTCTTAATAAAGATTTCCCATACAATTTTTTTTCAGCAGCAAGTCAAACTCCTTGCTAATTCCTTCATCTATATGAAATAATAGTAAACTCAAAACCTCTTTGTTTTTCAGCACCTTTCAGTATTACCAAACCATGTGGTCTACTGTCAGGTACAGAGGAAGCTGAGATCTGAAAACACTATTTAAGATGTACATTTTATACAGATATATATATATATATATATATATATGTATATCTACATACAAATATGTAGAAATATGAAGTGCAGCAGCTGTTTTAAATAATTCCACGTCTTTGGGAAGAATTGCCCTCAATAATTAAATTAACTCATGGAGATAAACATAGCATAACATTCTTATATATTATTAATTTTTTGTGTGTATGGTGCTAGGGATTGAACCCAGGGGTATTCTACCTCCAAGCTACACACCCAGCCCGATTTTATTTCTTATTTGAAACAGGGTCTCGCTAGGTCAATGAGAGTCTCACTACTTGCTGAGGCTGTCCTCCAACCTGCGATCCTCCTGTCTAAGACTCCCAAGTACTGGGGTTACAGGTGTGTACCACCACACCCGACAATATTTTTTCCTTAAAAAACAGAAATATTTTTTTCTTACATGGCGGCACACACCTGTAATTCCAGTACCTGGGAGGCTGAGACAGGAGGATTGCAGGTTCAGGGACAGCCTCAGCAACTTAGTGAGACCCTGTTTCAAAATAAAAAATAATAAACAAAACCTGAGATATTTTGTCATAACAATGTACATGCACAAATATGTAGATTAGAACAATAACAGTATATATATGTTCAGTAATATTGTTTCAGGGAGAAAGAGTTTTTCTAATTGTGCATGTTGTATGTCTGCTCCTGTTTCAAAAACCTGATTATACTGGGTTAGAAATATTTGTTATGTAGAAAATAATACATATTCAAATAAGTACTAATATGTTAGCATATATATAATATATAAAGTACATGGAGATTATGAAATATATTAATAAATACCAATATACTACTCAACAAATTTTAAGCTAAAACTAAGAGAAATAGTTTAAGATTGACAGCATATTTACAAATAATCAGAAAAACATATAATCATTTCCAAATTTCAAGTGAAAATATTCCATTATATAACTCCTCATCAGAAAATAAAATAAATTATCTGGGCGTGGTGGTACATACCTGTAATCCCAGTACTTAGGAGGCTGAGACAAGAAGATCACAGGTTCAAGACCAGCCCCAGCATCTTAGCAAAACTTTCAGTGATCTAGTAAGACCCTTTTTCAAAACAAACAAAAAATAAAATAAAAAGGCTGGTGGTGTAGCTTGCAGGTGGAATACCGTATCCTGGGTTCAATCCCCATTAAAAGAAAAAAAAAACAAAAACAAAATGTAAAAAGAAAATGAAATAAATTCAAGTATCTGCCATTAGATTATCTGTATTCTATTTAAAGTTCATCCTTTTAAAATGGTATATTTTATGACTGTACATAGAGACTTTTGAGATGTAATTTTATTCTGAAGATAACTGTCAGGTAAATGAGCTATAACTCCCACTATATAAATAAGAAAATAAACACAATATCAACATAATCTACTCAAATTCACACAGAAATCAAGTAATAAGGAAATTACTCAATTTAGAATCCCTTAAAGTAACAGTAGGCTCTGAGCGTATACCTGGATTGCACTGCTCAAGTTTGGAAGTGGCTTTCAACACTTTGTGTACTAGTTGTGCAATCTCGAAGCCTCAGTTTCTTTATTTGTCATAGGGGAATAATAGTAATAACCCTCAAATTAGCTTAAAGTCTTTGTACAAGTCTAACACAGGGCGACTGGATAAGCTTTGGCTCTTATATTATCCCCGGAGATTAGCACAGTTCTAAATGCTTACTGAACTAAAATCGGAAGTTGCAAAGGTTCATAATGCCTGAAGGACTCACATACCTGTGTAACCTACATTAGCAGATGGGACATTTCATCAACCCCAAAATGTTCCCTTGGGCTCTGGGGAAGTCAGTATACAATGCCGTCACCAACCAACAGCGCTGATCCAATCTTCATCAACATAGCTTACTTGTGCCTGTTCAGAGTTCACTATAAATGGAATCACCCAGTATAGACTCCTATGATACTGTGGTATAACAAGAAAACTGTATTTGGTCTCTGCCCCTGGTTCCTGGTACACAGCGGCTAAAATCCTTATTCTGTCTAGAGCCAGGAGCAAGTTGGTTGACAGATGTCAGCTCCTAGATAGTTTCGGCATGGAATCCGATTGCCAGAACGACCAAGGCATGGTTACAGGGTGGAGGCTTTCAGCTCCCACCCACTCCCAACCTCCAGGGAGACTTGAATCGATCACCAATGGCAAGTGATGTGATCAATCATGACTACATGATCAAGTTTCTCTAAAAGGCTTGGAGAGCTTGCAGTTCGCTGAGATTCCTGGAGGGAGTGCACTCCTTACCTTGCCCTGTGGGTCTTCCATCTGACTGAGCATGTGCATCCTTTGTAATACACTCCATAATAAACCGATAAACATAGGTGTTTGCCTACGTACTGTGAGCATTCCTAGCAAGTGAAGCCAGGCCAAGGAAGGGGTTGGGGCCAACTCCGAGTCAGCACTTCAGAAACAGGGGTGCAACTTACCCCTTGCATTTGTCTTCTAAAGTGGGAGGTACTCCCTAACCTGAGGGTCTCACTCCAGGTCGACAGTGTCAGATGGACTTGGATCCTGGAACACTCTCTTGTTATCCATTGGAGAACTGTTTGCTGGTGGGGAGAAATCCGTACACGTTTTGGTAACCAGATGTGGACGGTTCTGTGTTGAGGCACTAGTAGCATGTGTGGGAGGACAAACTGTGTTTGTTTTTTCTCTCTCTCTCTTACAGCACTGTCTTTTCTTCAATCTCAAATATTCCTCTTTGAGGTTGAGACAAGAAGATCTCAGAACTGAGGCCAGCCTGCGGTAACTTAGCGAGAGCCTCTTTCAAAAGAAAAAATAAAGTAGGACTGAGGGTGTAGCTCAGTGGTAGAATGCCCCTGGGTTCAATCCCCACTACCACATATATATGATATATAACTATTTTATGTATTTCTATACATATATACTATATAAATAGTAATTTATATAAAATATTTATTTATATACATTTTATATAAACAAAATATAATTATTTATGTATATTTATATGTATATAAATATTTCTCTTTGTCTAACTTCATTCACTTCAGTTAGAGTCCATGAGATTTATCCAACTCCACGTATAAAGGAGACTGTATTCCTTTTTTATTGCTGCGTAGTATGAATATATATTTTCTAGTATAAAGCTATTATGAATAAAGATGCCCTGAATATCTGAGTCTAAATCTTTATTTAGACACATGTTTTAATATTTCTGGGATAAATGCTCAGGGGTGAAGTAGGTCAATTGTATAGGTGACGCATGGTTTCGAGACTACCAAGCAGTTCATTGGAGTTGTTGTATCATCCTACAATTCCATCAGAGATGCATAGGAGTTGCAATTATGCTCCACTCAGTCACCGAAAATTGCCAATTGAGTCTCTCCCCCCCCATTCTACTGATCTGAAGTAATATTGCAGTTTTAATTTGACTTTCCTTGAAGACTTCTAATATTGAGCCTCTTTGCATTTGGTTGTTTTCCTGTTTATGCGAATTATAAAAATTCATTAAATATTCTAGATAGGAGTATTTTGCCAGACAGTTGACAAATACTTTCTTTGACGCTGTGGGTCGACTAGAATTTCTTATTGGTGCCCTTCAAGAGGAGAAGATTTTTATTCTCTTGACACTCCATTTATCTTTCTTTTTCTTTTATTCTGCACACACTTTTGTGTGTTCAGTCTCTGAGCACTTTACTTATGCAAGGTTATAAAGAACTTTTTCTTATATTGCTCTCCTTGGAATTTTTATAACTTTAGCTTTTGCATTTAAATCTATAATTCACTTCAAATGATCATGTTTATGTGTGCATGGTGTTTGATAGAAATTATACAGGGTTGAATTATGTTCCCCCCAAAGATATGTCCAAGTCCTAATACCCAGGGGACACAAGCTGAGGGAGGGCAAGGTTCTCCTTGAGATGCCAGTGCCTGGGAGAGAGATGCAGAATAGACTCTACCCACCATGCATTGAAAAGACTTTCATTCCATTGTTAATTTAACTTGGTGCCTTTGTCAAGAATCAGTTAACCAACTCAGTGCAGGTCATTTTTAGACTCTTATTCTGTTCCATCCATCTGTCTTGATGTCAACAGAGGTTATACTTTTACATTGCACTCTATGCCAGACCCGCACTGTGTTGATAGCAATAGCTTCCAAGTATTTCTTGAAGTCAGATAACATATATCCTTCAATTATCTATCTTTATTACTTGTATGTGTTTGCTCATCTTATTTTACTGAATATTATCTTTAGAAAGATAAATAATACAATTACTTGGAGCTGATATTTTTGTGTAGTTTCTTGATCTTAAGGTGAAAGCATCCAATCTTTTGTCATTATGTGTTACAAGCTATGATTCTTTTCAAAGATGCACGTTATCAGGTGAAGAAATTTACTTTTATTCATAATTTTCATCATGAATAGGTATTAAATCTTTAAATACATTGTGATTATCTCTTAAGATCATAAATTGTTATAAATTATACTTGAGCTTTAATGAACATTTTTGATTGACTTTTTTAAAAATATTGAACCAACCTTGTATTCCAGAAGTAAAGCACACTTTGGTCAATATGTATTTTTCCTTTAGATTTCAATGAGTTTTATTTCCTGATAGTCTATTGAGAATGTTTGTGTCTCTGTTCATATGGGATAGTAATAGTATTTTCTAGAAGTGGCTTCTTCAACTTTGACATCAGGTGTTTGGGGGCCTACATAGCATTGGTGGAGAAGTATTTCCTCTTCTGTTTTCTAAAGTAGTATGTATAATGTTGGTTTAAATTCTTCATTTAATGTTTGATAGAATTCACCAATGAAACCATCTAAGTCTAGTATTATCCTAATTAGAAGCTTTGCTTTTTAAAAATTTTTAATTCAATTTCTTTAATAAATATATGGTTATTCAGATTGCCTAATCCCTCATCAGTCATCTTTGGTAAGATGTGTTTTTATTAAATTTTCTATTTTATCTAACTTTTCCATTTTGGGGCCTGAATTTCTTTATGTTTCATTTGTATTTTTCTGTCAATATTTTTATGTTCTGTAAGAATAAATAGATATGCTTCTGTTTATCCCTACAACTACCCATTTTTAGTTCTGATATCAGCAACTTAGGTTTTCTCTCTTTTCTTTACTTTTCCTCATAGGATTTTATCAATATTATTGATCTTCTCAAAGAACTAGCATTTGCCTTGTTAATTTTCTTCACTGCTTACATCATTGATTTTTTTCTATCATTATTTTTGCTTATTTCTTTCTGTTTACTTTTTTTGTAATTTGCTGTACTTTTCCAGTTTCTATAGGTAAAAACTTTGATCATTAATTTTAAGTCTTTTCTCGTATTGACATTTAAAGTTCTAAATTCCACTCTAAGTACCTTTAGTCATAGGATTTTGCTCTAGGTCTCATTAGTTGTATGCCACAAATGTTGATACATAGTTTTTATTTTCATTGCTTAAAGTATTTTCAGATTTCCTTATTAATCTCTTCATTGACTTATGATTTATTTAGAAATGAGCATTTTAACTTCCACATGTGTGGGGATTTTCTCATTTTATTATTGTTGACCTATAATTAAATTATTTTATTGAGAGGCTCTATTCTGTGAGTTTCAAACTTTGTATATTTATTGAGGTGAATGTTAGGGTCCAGCATATGATCTGTCTTGATGAATCTTTCCTATGCTCTTGAAAGTGAAGTATATTGTACATTTTTGAATACAATATTCTGTGTATGTTAGGTCAAGTATGCAAATTGGTTTCGTTGTTGAAATCATCTATACATGGACTAAGTATTTTGTTTATTGTCCAGTAAGTTACTGAGAGGAAGATACTAGTAATCTCAACATTAATTATGTATTTGTTTAATTTTCCTCATTGGGAAATTTTTGAATCGTACATTTTAATGACCATTTATTAGGTCCATACATTTTTAGAATTGCTGAACCTTCCCAGGAAGTTTCTTATCTTGCAATGTCATATTTCTTGTCACTTCTTATAATATTTTTGCCTCATATTGTCTGTTATTTATATAGCCATGCTACGTTTTATGCTTACTTTTTGCATGGTGCATCTTTTTCTTTATTTCCAGTCTGCCTTTGTTGTGAACATAAAATTCATCTTGTAGAGAGAACATATCACTGAATCTACTTTATTTTTATCTGGTCTACCAACTTTTGCCAATTAACTGGGACTGCATGGTGCATTTCCATTTACTATAACTAATGATCTCATTGTTTTAAATGTAGCTTCTTAGTCTTTACCATTTCTCCTTTCCGGGTTTCATTTCTCTTTCCTTTTTTTTTGTTTTACCTTTCTTGCTCTCTTTTGTTAAATGATTATTCGTTATGGTGAGATATAGAATATCCCCTGAGGAGCTCATATATTAATGTTCAGAGTTGATATAATTAAGTCATGAGGGTTGTGATTTCATTAGTGGATAAATCCATTGTAGTGGATTCATTGGGTGGTCACCTAGGTAGGTGGGGTGTAGCTGGAGAAGATGGGTCCCTGGGGGTGTGGCCTTAGGGACTGTGCTCTTGTCTTTGAATCCCCTTGCTTGCTGTCTCTCTCTTGCTTCCTGTCTCCATGATGTGAGAGACCTTGCTCTCTCCCTCTCTCTGCTTCCTGCCACCGCCATGCCCTAAGCTCTGCAGACCCGGCCACACATGGACTGAACCAAAACTCTCCAAAGCCTATAAGCAAATAAATCTTCCTTCCTCTAAGTGGTGTGATCAGTTGTTTTGGATTGCAGCAGTGAGAATGTATACCAAGACATTATTTATTGTATTCTATTATATTTCTTCTATTGACTTGTGGCCATTCCTTCTCTTATTTTTAGTTGGCTCTCTATAGTAAGGAATATTCTTACATCTTTAGGAATCTGCAAGCCAGGTGTGGTGCTGCACACCTGTCATCCCAGTACTTGGGAGGCTGAGTCAGGAGGGTCACAGGTTCAAGACCAGCCTGAGCAACTTAGTGAGACTCTCAGCAACCTAGCGAGACCCTGTTTCAAAACAAAAAAAGAAAAGAAATGGGCTATGGGTGTAGCTCAGAGGTAGAATGCTCCTGTGTTTAATCCCTAATATCACCAAAAAGAAAAAAAAAAACCAAAAGGATTCTATATCCTTGACATGTCAGTCTATTAAGAGTCCCATTCATTCTTTACATTATCTGATAAGTCCAGGGTGATCTTTCCCTGCACATATATAGCTCAGTCCTCAGCTCTCCTCAAATGAATCTAAGAAGCCCCCGTTCTGCTCAGCTCTCTCTGCAGATGGCAGCACTCTGGCCTGTGTCCATGGGGTGCAGGAGCTGGGCTTGCAGGTCACCTCTCTGCAATGCAGTCATGACATGGTCCCCCAGGTGGAGATCTGGGTCATTGTAGCCATGGCCTTTTGAGTGCCCCTTCTCTTGGTCATCACCACCTTCCACTGCTGTTGGTCCCGTCCTGAGAGCAGCTACTTCATACCTTTGGAAGAATTATAAAGCTTTATGTGGCAAAAGTTCTATCCAGGCACCAGTGATTGAATTATGGTTAGTAGTGGATGTCTTATCAGAATGTACTGTTTGGTTTCTTTTTGAGAAGAAAGAAGAAAAATGGCAGGTACAACGAGAGTGAACATTGGGGTGAAAGAAAAACTAACACACATTTATAAAGATCCACCAGTGAAAAGAGTTTATGTGTGTGTAAGGATATACCACACACACACACACACACACACACACACACACACAAATGTGATTTATAAGCAGGCATGTCCTGCATTTCATTTTTCTCAGGTACCTTTAATTTAAGATGGGAATTAAAATCAGTCTCTGGAGTTAGACAAGTCTTGATTGGATCATGTCTTCCTTGTATGGGGTTCATGGATATCTATCTTATTAAGCCTCATTTTCATCTAGGCATAAATTTGAAAATAGCAATAAATAATTATGCATACCTCATACTTGGTCCTGAGTGTTAAATGAGGTGTTTTACTCAGCTAAAAGCCTAGAAGACAGTAAGAATTCAATAAATTTCAGTTATCGTCATGATCAGCAGCGACAGCATTATCATTAGGATAGCTTCATCATTAGCGTGTTCTTACGTGCTGTACAATAATTAGATGGTTAGTAGCTGAAAAATATACATAGTTTACAAGCTGTAAAGTAAGTCTGTGTCAAAGAACTGGGTTATATAATCCATTGAGCCAATGCATAAATTTAGATGCAACATAAATTAGTTCATATCCACTGAACTCCAACTCTGTATTCCCATAACTTGACATTTACAGGCTGAGGATAGCTCTGACCCACAAACCAATATTCTTTTGATGTATTTTAAAATAAGAATATGAACAAGAGTCATCATTTGGTTATACTTTTTTTTACTTAATTCTTAAAGTCTGTTTTCTTAAGTTAATTCTGTGTGTGTGTGTGTGTGTGTGTGTGTGTGTCTGTTAGTTACTGGGGATTGAAACCAGGGGCATTCTACCTCTAAGCTACACCCCCAGCCTTATTTTTGTTTTGTTTTGTTTTTGTAACAGTATCTCAATAAGTTGTTGAGAGTCTTGCTAAGTTGCTAAGGCTGGCTCTAAACCAGCAATCTTCCTATCTCAGCCTCCAAAGTACTGGAATGACAAGGGTATGCCACCATACCAGGCTTAAGGTTACATCAAAGTCTGAGTTTGACTTACAGATTAGTTAAATGAAGATTGGGTTAGAACAAGGCTGTTCTGTTTCCCCCAGTTGATCAGTCTTTAAAATAGTTCTCTACGAACTGGGCAAGGTGGCGCATACTTGTCATCCCAGTAGGAGGTGGGAGGCTGAGACAGGAGGATCGCAGGCTAGAGGCCAGCCTCGGCAACTTAGCAAGACTCTCAGCAACCTAGCAAGACCCTGTTCCAAAATTAAAGAAATAAATAAAATAGGGCCAGGGGTGTAGCTCAGATGTAGAATGCAATCCCCAGAAACACACACACACACACACACACACACACACACACACACACACTTCTCTGTAGAACATAAGAAAAGTATCAACTGGACATATGCATTAAAATAAAAATCCTACATTACCGGTAGATAGTGAAATTCTGTTTCACATTTCTGGGTGAATAATTCATTGTTGTACTCAATGGTCCCCAAAGAGTGACAAGTTAAATCTTTACTCAGAAAGGACAAAAAAGGAGACAGTACCCGTTCTTATCTGTCACACTGGTCTAGTGGGAAATGGAAAGCGCTCACATCAGAGGTTTTATGGACTCAGGTAGTTATTATACAAAATTCTGATCGCTTACCTCTAAGATAGAAGTAGAAATGGTTGGGATACGGCTGTTTTATCTTGTCAAATCCTTTCAGAGGACTTAGGGTTCACGGTAGCATAACCTGAGTCATATTTGCAAGGAATGGCTAAGTAATGAAAATTTACCCTAGAGTGCCCACCAGAATTGAAAGTATCATGTCAGCACGATTCCCATCAGATGGTCTTTAGATAAAGAATCTGGGCTTTTAACTTCATTTAATGAAAAAACCTGGGTAATCAGTCTTGTAGTGTAATGGACCTTTTATCTCACTGCGTAAGTAAATTATGGATGGAGTTAGACACTCTGGAGGTGACCTACATAGTATATGCAAAAGGCAGCATTAAGAGCGTGCTCAACCTTGAGCCACATCGTGTACCTTTACTGAGCATTAGGGAGATGGGCCCGGTTAAGTGCTGAATGCAAATATAGCAAGACAAGGCCATGTATTTTATTCCCCAAACACTCCTGGGTATGGAGCCTTAGTTACACACACTCTGTCTCTGTCTCTGTCTCTCTCTGTCTCTGTGATAGTCAATCTAGGTTGTCAACTTGACCTGATCATGACACACCCAAGATTATGTGATTTTGGGTGTGTAACAGCAGATTAAAGAGAAAGCCCTGCCCTGAATGTAGGCAGCAGGATTCTGATAGGTGTGAACTTAGATAAAGAGGGAGAAGCCGCGTAGAGTGCGTGCGACTCTTTCCGAGGAAAACGCATCTGCTCTCGCCTGAGATCGTCGGCCACCGGCTTCACCTTTCTCTGAAGAGCTTCTTGATCTTCTCGGCCTCCAGCTCTTGGAACTGAAACTTCACCATCGTTTCTCCGAAGAGCTTCCTGATCTTCACGTCTTGGACTGGGACTGAATTAGTGGTTGCTCCGATCCTAAGACTCCAGCTCTTAGACCGCTCGACCAGCTACTGGTTCCTCTGACTCTCCACGTGCAGTCAGAAC
>PVJS01059222.1:0-11573 GCA_004027185.1 Glis glis | reverse complement strand
AGTTTCAAGGACTATGTTGAAAAGGAGTGGTGATAGTGGGCATCCTTGTCTTGTTCCTGATTTTAAGGGGAATTCTGGCAATTTTTCCCCGTTCAATATGATGTTGGCTTTGGGTTTCTTATATATTGACTTGATGATGTTGAGGTACGTTCCTTCTATTCCAATTTTCTGTAGAGTTCTTAGCATGAATGGATGTTGAATTTTGTCAAATGCTTTTTCCGCATCTATTGAAATGATCATGTGATTTTTGTTTTGAGTTCGATTTATATGGTGAATAACGTGTATTGTTTTGCATATGTTAAACCAGCCTTGCTTTCCTGGGATGAAATCAACTTGGTCATGATGTACGATTTTCTCAATATGGTTTTGAATGCGCATGGCTAGTATTTTATTTAGAATTTTTGCGTCTATGTTCATTAATGATATTGGTCAGTAATTCTCTTTTCTTGAGGTATCTTTATTTGGCTTTGGTATTAATGTGATGTTGGCCTCATAAAAGGAATTTAGAGGAATTCCATCTCTTTCAATTTCACGGAATAGTTTGTGAAGTATTAGTTTTAGTTCTTCTGTAAAGGTTTTGTAGAATTCGGCTGGAAAACTATCTGGACCTGCGCTTTTCTTTGATGGCATCCTTTTTATTGCTGTTTCTATCTCTGTGCCTGCTATTGGTTGATTCAGGTTTTCTATATCCTCTTGGTTCAATTTAGGTAGGTTGTATGTGTCTCAGAATCTTTTGATTTCTTCCATGTTTTCCATTTTATTGGAATATAAGTTTTCAAAGTAGTTTCTTATGATCCTCTGGATTTCTCCACTATCTGGGGTGATGTCCTCTTTTTCATTTCTGATTTTGGTAATTTGTGTTGATTCTCTCCTTCTTTTGGTTAGGTTAGCTAGTGGTTTGTCAATCTCGTTAATCTTCTCGAAGAACCAGCTTCTTGTTTTGTTGATTCTTTGTATTTTTTTTATTCTCTATTTCATTAATTTCTGCTCTGATTTTAGTTATCTCCTGCCTCCTACTGGCTTTGGGATTCGACTGTTCCTGTTTTTCAAGATCCTTGAGGTGTGTCATTAGGTTATTTACTTGGATGTCTTCTGTTTTTCTTATGTGAGCACTCAGTGCTATAAATTTTCCTCTTAACACTGCTTTTAAAGTGTCCCATAGATTTTGGTACATCATGTCTCTGTTTTCGTTTAATTCCAGGAATTTTTTTATTTCTCCCCGTATTTCTTTTCTGATCCATTCCTCATTCAGAAGTGTATCATTCAGTTTCCATGTACTAATATGATTACTTTTAGTCTTCCTGTTGTTAATTTCCAGTTTCATTCCGTTGTGATCTGAGAAGATGCAGGGAACTATATCACATCTTTTGAACTTGCTGGTACTTGCTTTGTGACCCATTATGTGGTCTATTTTGGAGAATGTTCCATGGGCAGCTGAGAAAAATGTGTATTCAGGTGTTGCTGGTTGAAATAATCTGTATGTGTCTATTAGATCCATCTGGTCTATGGTTTTCTTTAGGTCTGAACAATCTTTTTTTTTTTTTTTTTTTGCGGTACCAGGGATTGAACCCAGGGGTGTTTTACCTCTGAGCTACACCTCCAACCCTATTTTTTATACTTTATTTCGAAACCGGGTCTCGCGAAGTTGAGGAGGGCCTCACTAAGTAGCTGAGGCTGGCCACAAACCCATATCCTCCGGTCTCTGCCTCCCAAGTATTGGGATTACAAGCGTGTGCCACCATGCCCGGCTAGGTCTAAACAATCTTTATTCATCTTTTGTCTGGAGGATCGATCTAGTGGCGTGAGTGGTGTGTTGAAGTCTCCCAATATTATTGTGTTTGGGTCTATTTGGGACCTGATGTCCCGAAGACTTTATTTTATGAATATGGGTGCGCCCACATTTGGGGCGTAAATGTTTACTATTATTATATCTTCTTGTTGGATTGTTCCTTTTATTAGTAAGAAGTGACCCGCTTTGTCTCTTCTGATGTGTTTTAGCTTAAAGTCTGTTTTGTCAGATATAAGCATTGCTACCCCTGCTTGTTTTCGATCTCCGTTTGCATGGTATATCTTTTTCCATCCTTTTACCTTTAGTGTATGAGTATCTTTGGCTAGAAGGTGAGTTTCTTGTAGACAGCATATAGTTGGGTTATGCTTTTTGATCCACATTGCCAGTCTGTGCCTTTTAATTGGGGAGTTGAGTCCTTTGACATTCAATGTTATTATTGAGATATGATTTTTGTTTCCTGTCATTTTGAGTTCTATTTTCTGTTTGCTGTAGTGACAAATCTCCTTGTTTAGTTGCCTACCTGGTGGAGTTCACCTCTCCTGTGGTTCTGAAAATTGCTTGTTTTTTCCCTCTTTGTGATTTATTTCTTTTAGGATTTTCTCCAGTGTTGGCTTGGTCCTCATGAATTCTTTAAGTGTTTGTTTATCATGGGACATTTTTATTTCTCCATCAATTTTAAATGATAGCTTTGCTGGATATATCAGTTTTGGTTGGAAGTTATTTTCTTCCAGGGTCCGGAGTAGTTCATACCAATCCCTCCTGGCATTCCCGACTTGGGTTGAGAAGTCTGGGGTGATTTTTATTGTTTTGCCCCTGTATGTCATCCATTCTTTTGCTCTTGCTGCTTTTAGGATTCTTTCTTTGGCCTCTACATTAGACATTTTAATTATTACGTGGTGTGGGGAGGTCCTTCTTTGGTCTTCTCTTAATGGTGTTCTATATGTCTCCTGTATGTGAATGTCCAAATCCTTTTCTATGCTCAGAAAATTCTCTGAAATTATTTCTTTGAAGAGGTTTCTTATACAGACCAAGGGGTCTGTTTCTAATCCTTCTTCGATGCCTTTTATTCTTAGATTAGAATGTCTTGTATTGTCCTGTATTTCTTGGATGGCCAGGGTGTGTTGTTGTAATATCTTCTGTATATCGTTGACTGTGTTTTCAGTTTTGAATGAACTGTCTTCCAGGAGTAATACCTTGTTTTCCATGTGGTCGAGCCTACTAGAGTTGGTTTCTATTGCAGTGTTTAATTCGTTTATTGACTCCTTCATTTTGTTCAGCATTTCTTTCTGATTCTTTCTTAGAGCCTCAACTTCCTCCTCCATCTCCTCTACGCTTTCTTTGAGGCCTTTCATCATTCTGAAGATCAAAATTCTGAATTCTCCATCTTGCATTTCCTGTAGGTCAGTATCAGTAATCTCACTTGATGCATTGTGTTTCTTGTTTCCTCACTGTTCCTCATTCTCATATTTTCGGTGTTTTCAATTTTGTGTTTCTGTTGCCTCCGCATCATCTTCCTTTCTATGTATAAGACCTCTTGATGGTCCCTGTGGACCCAATTGGGTCAGTGCACTGCAGGCTGTGGTTCCTTCCCGTCGGGTTGACCAGGGTGTGATGTGTAGGGTGGGGCACACAGGTTCTGGAGCTCTGGTGTTGGCACATGAGGCACACTTCAAGGCGTGGTGTTGGATGTGAGCTCTGAGGTGTGGGTGAGGGTACCGGAAGATGCCCAGTCCCCGAGGCGCGGGTGCTGAGGGTTGCTCCAGTGTCGCCAGAGGTTGCCCAGGCTCTGATGCGTGCAAGGGCGTATCCCGCATGGGCCGAGGTGGGTGTGGACTCCAGGTATCAGGTGCCTGAGGGTGCATGGGAGCTGAGGCACCTGGGCCTCCGGGTGGCGGCGCTGGAGCCTGCCCTGGCTTTGAGGCAGCATGGAGGGTCACGCGGGTCTCAGGTGGTGGCACCGGAGTGTAGCTGGGCTCTGAAGAGCGGCACAGAGGCTCCTGTGCAGGTAAGAGAGGTGCAGGTTCTGGGTAGCAGCACTGGAGGGCGTGGGGGTTTGAGGCGGGGCTTGGAGGGCCGCCTGGGTCGTGCCGATTGCGCAGCTGGCCACAGGGATTATTCTGGATGGTACAGCTGGCCTAGGTGGAGCGCAGGGGGCATCCCGGGTCACGCGGGAATGCACGGCTGGCCTAGGTGGAGCTCAGGGGCCCACCCGGGTGGGGCGGGACTCCTTGGCTGGCCTAGGTGGAGCGCAGGGGCCACCCTTGTCCCACGGGACGACGTGGCTGGTCTACGTGGAGCACAGGGGCCGCCCCTGTCGCACGGGACGGCGTGGCTTGCCTAGGTGGAGCGCGGGGGCCACCCAGGTCGCACGGGACGACGTGGCTTGCCTAAGTGGCGCGCAGGGGGCCACCCAGGTCGGGCGGGAAGGCCTGGCTTGCCTAGGTGGAGCGTGGGGGCCACCCAGGTCGGGCGGGACTCCTCAGCTGGCCTAGGTGGGGCACAGGGGCCACCCGGGTGGGGCGGGACTCCTCAGCTGGCCTAGGTGGAGCGCAGGGGGCCACCCTTGTCCCCTGGGACAGTGCAGCTGGCCTAGGTGGAGTGCAGGGGGGCCCGCCCTGGTCTTGGCTGGCGTGGGGCTCCGATGCTGGGTGTTTGGGATTGCGTGGGGCTCGTAGCACGGTCGGGAGGAGGAGGTGCGTGACTGTGGCAGGAGCTCGCACTAGGGCAGTCTTTGAAGGATTTTCACGATCTGCTGTTGGGATGGCCCCACCACTCACAGAACTCTGCTCCTGTTTATCCTCCCTATTTGCTGGTGGCGCAGGGGTCTATTAGCGCCGGCTGTAGGGTCCGGGGTAAGATGGCTCCTTACCGATCCTGCTGACACAGTATTGCAGCTTTCTGTGGGAATCTGTAGTGGTAGGCTCTGTGTCTGTGTAGTTGTACTCGGCTTGCTGGATTTGGGGTTTTGGTTCTTCTGTGGCTGTGTGACATTGTTTAGTTCTGTGCCCCCGAGGCGATTTTGAGACAGGCTCGTTAGGGGGCTCCTATTCCATTGCCATCTTGAATCCTCTCCAATCCTGGCCTTTTTTTTTTTTTTTTTTTTTGCGGTACCTGGGATTGAACGCAGGGGCGTTCTACCTCCGCGCTACACCCCCAGCCCTATTTTTTTTATACTTTATTTTGAGATCGGGTCTCATGAAGTTGCAGAGGGCCTCACTAAGTAGAGAGAGAGAGAGAGAGAGAGAGACAGAGACAGAGAGAGAGAGAGAGAGAGAGAGACAGGGAGAGAGAGAGCATGCGCGCGTGCCCGCACTCGCGTGCGCGAGCTGAGGCTGGCCACGAACCCAGATCCTCCCGTCTCAGCCTCCCAAAGTACTGGGATTACAAGCGTGCGCCACCACGCCCGGCTCCTGGCATTCTTAATGACAATGTGGTTTGCATAGTTCTATTTCTTTCTCCAGGAACCAATTTGCATAATATTTTTCTATGGTTTGGATGTGTCCCCCAAAATTCTTGTGTTGTAAACCTAGTCCCCAAGTTCATATCTTATTGGTTTTAGGAGATGGGGCCTTGGGGAGGTAATTAGAATGAGGTCATGAAGGTGGGACCCCCATGATGGCATTTGTTATATCTTTATAAGAGGAAAAAGCCGGGTGTGGCAGCAAATGCCTGTAATCCTAGTACTTGGAGGCTGAGACTGGATGATCACAGGTTCAAGGACAGCCTCAGCAACTTAGCAAGGACTCTCAGCAACCAAGTGAGACCATGTTTCATAATAAAAAATAAAATAGGGCTGGGGGTGTAGCTCAGAGGTAGAATGCCTCAGGGTTCAATATCTAGTGCCACAAAAAAGAAAAAGAAAAAGAAGGAGGAGGGGGAAGCGGAGGTGGAGGAAGAGGAGAAGGAGTGACACACTTGCTGTGTCCCCATGTGATGCCCTCCACTGTGCTATGGTACATCTTGAGGCCCTCACCATAAGCCTAGCAGATGCTCTTGGACTTCTCAGCCTCCATAAACAAGAGCTAAATAAACCCCTAGTCTTTATAAATTATCCAGTCTCAGGTATTTTGTTACAGAAAATGGACTGAGATACTTTCATGATATGAAAAATGTGATATCACCCCACAAATAGAGGAGCCAATGAGTTGATTTTCCAGTAGAAAATTCAATGAATATTTTGAAACCACCAAAGCACAAACCTCTCCTACAGCTCATCTCACAAGACATTTTTTAGTTTCTCTTCCTTGAACATCTTCTGAGCATCTGGGGCGTAGCTCATGTTAGAGTGCTGGCCTAGCATGTGTGAGACCCTGGGTGCCATCCCCAGCACTGGAAGGAAGGAAGGAAGGAAGGAAGGAAGGAAGGAAGGAAGGAAGGCCAATGTGATGGTAAAAACCACCCGCTTTGGTCATAGTAGCTTCCTTCATTTCTTCTCCCATCCATTCGCTCACTAGGCATCTGGGGACTCTATCGAGGCAATCTAGGCTCCAATGACAAGAGACCCACACTTGGTGCTTGCTCACGAAACAGTCGCAGGCGAGCCTCCCCATCTGCAAAGGGACTTTCTCCATGTGATGGTTTGGGGCACAGGCTCCTTTCATTTGGGACCCCACCATCTTCTAAGGACTCCTAATTGTCTGCCTCCAGCTGGGGGAGGGGACAGGAAACATGGAGAGGGACGCCCACTTCCTGAAGGCCTGGCGAGGCTGCCCGTCGTCTCTGCTCACATTGTCTTACAGGAGCACTTTCACCCAGCTGGAAAGGGGGTGGACCATGTCGCTCATGTTTGGGCAGCTGCTTCCTAGCTACAGGTACGTCCTATGGACGCGGAGAATGGGGTGGGAGCAGCTAACCATCTCCACCACAGAGCCGGCTGCTTTATTAATTGATACATAGCTTTATTCCAAAATGGATTATGGGGCTTGGATGCTACCCTAAGCCTAGCACTGTGTTGGCTGCCAGAAAACTTTCCTATAATGGACGAAGAGTGCCCAGCTCTGGGGTTGCATAAAGGAGAGAGGGTGGGAAGTCCCCTTAATCAGGAAGGAGGTAGTTTCTGCCACTTATGTGACACCTCTGCCATAAGATATGGCTCTAACCTCACCTCCCCTCACCTCATGTCTAAGCATTAGCAGAGTTGAGTGTTAACTATCGGTAGATAGTAAGTCCTGAATCACACGCCTTCCTTGTAGTACCTCATGCTTTTCAAGTGATCTTCAAGTGTAGTTTTGCTCTTACAATAAGAGAAAAAGATATCTTTGGTTTTCTAAGCAAAATAATTACCAAAAAAATAAAACTAGCATCTAATTTACAAAAGAATTTTAAGAGCTAGGACTAGCCCCTTCGCTCTGCGGCTGGACAACTTAGGTCTAGAAGCTCTCTCCTTGGACATGCAGGATGGACGTGATCCAGCAGCGCCTGTGACTCTGGCAGCTCCCCGTGGCCTGTGTGTTAGCTTCGGTCTGCTGGCCCTCTGCTGGCGCGCTACCCCCCTTTACGTTAGAGGTGCGGTCATTGAGTTAATGGGCAGTGGGCATGAAATCAGAGAGAGAGAGTGAAAATCAAGAAACAGAAAGCCAAATCTCTGCGAACTCTCGGGGAAAATTGAAGAGACAGGTGGGCTTGGGGACACACACAAGGGTCAGAGGTGGTAACTGAGGGTTAAGTTGATGCTGGACAACTATCCTTACCTATGCACAGAGAACCCAAAGGTTATGACAGAACTGAGAATCAAAGCCAGGTTAGTAGCCAGGGCAATGGGAAACCCCAGATACCGAAGACCTGAATTTGGGCAAATCCAATACATGAAAATGTTCATGCTCTTCTTGCTGTGGGGAGAAGATGAGATGTT
The DNA here is from genome assembly GCA_004027185.1 of Glis glis. Taxonomy (NCBI): domain Eukaryota; kingdom Metazoa; phylum Chordata; class Mammalia; order Rodentia; family Gliridae; genus Glis; species Glis glis. Next base: position 3,933 of record PVJS01059222.1, on the reverse strand, counting down.
TGCTATCATGTAGCAACCTGGCGTGGAGGCAGATTCTGAAATTCAGCTGATCATTTAGGTATATTCATTCATTCAACTAATACTTAATGAGCACCTACCACATCATGGGGACTATACCAAATGTAGCAGATATGGAACAAGACAAACAAGTTCCTGTCTTTATGTAACTTGAATCATGTTGGAATTTATACGTTACCTTGGAACCTCTTTCCTGAAGGCACACATTATAACCCCAGAATAAAGGAAAATCTGAAGTTCAGAAAGGTTGAGAAGCTTACCCTGTATCACACAGCAAAGGCAAGGATTTGAGCCTGGCTCTATCTACCTCTAAAACCCATATTCTTCTTATAGACATGCTCTCTTTTGTATCAGGGCTATTTTTGTATTTACTGTATTTTATTTTTAATTTTGTATTTGTTTACTTATTTTGCAGTATACAGGACTGAGCCCAGGGCCTTGTGCATGCTAGGCAAGTGCTCTGCCACCGTGCTACATCCCTAACACTTTTACTTTTTATTTACAGACAAAATTTCACCAAGTTGCCCAGGCTGGTCTCAAACTTGTGATTCTCCTGCCTCAGCCTCCAGATTTCCTAGGATTACAGGCCACCATACCCAGCTTGTTGTGTCTTATTTTATTTCTTTGTATATATACTTTTAGTATTTTATTTTTAAGCTGGATTTTTGTCCCTCTTAAGTTTCATCCCTGAGCTGTGGTAACCCAGTGTTTCTTTTGAGGAAGAAAAAAAAATGTAGGGCAATGTTTAGTACATAGGGCTGCTTAGGGATTCCAGGTGTCATTTTGTTTTGTCAACAAAAGGACTACTATTGTCTTGGCATGTGAATTTTAAGTGTGAGATGTGATTAACAAAGGATGAGTAAGGCCGATGATGTGAAAGGGGATTTAAAGAGCTCTCCACTCAGAACACAACCAGGGACCTGCATGTTCCCCTACAACAGCTGGGGACAGCAGCCAGGTCTACTTGTTGCTTCTCTCTCCAGTACCCAACACAGTACCTGGCAAATAGCAGGTGCCCAATTAATGTGTACTGTTGGATGGACAGGTGGTGAATGCGTTTGCTTATTCCATTCAGTGTTTCTTCCTACAAGCATAATGTTTTCCTTATCTCCTCATTGCCCAACAGCACCTGGGAATATTAAAACATATCTTTAGGGAGATGATTCTTACTTTCCCACCGCATTGATCAAACAGCAGTACACTTAGTTAGTGGTCAGGGCCAGATTTAGGAAGTCTACGACTAAGAAAGGAGTGGGTCTGCCATATCTGACTCATGTGTGTCCGCCATGAGCAAAACTGAACATTACATGAAATGATGTCATTGGAGTCGATTTTCAAATGTCAAGGAAGAATCTCATGACAAGCATCCCTTTTCATAGCTGGGAATCCACACAACCTCAGAACACCCTAGAAATTGAAGGAAAACTTTGGTGCAGTCAAATGACACATGATTTTTTTGAGATTTCACCATGCCACCTCTTTTCGGTCGTAAGGCCCAGGACTGACTTCTGTATGTCAGAGAGCCATCTGTTTCCAGAATGACTCATGATGTCTCTGACAGCCTCTGTCAGCTGGCTGCTGGTAACAGGTTGTTAAGGAAGTTAAACTGTGACTTTCCATGCTTCCTTGGCATTTGGAACTTGACAGTGAATTTGCTCATTTATTTTCCATATAAAACATTTATCTGCTGTTTATGAAGCGTGGACCTCGTTTCTTTCAGCTGGCCTTTTGGGGGGATTAGCAAGCCAACAGTGATTTCAGGAGAGCCTCTCCACCTGCCATGCTTTTCCCTCCGGAAGCTACTGGGCTCTTTTCGCCTCTGGGATCGTTCAAAGGCAGTAACTAGTGTTCCTACAGTTAGCAAATATTTGTTAGAAACATAACATGTGAAAGGCATCAGAGAGGATACAAAAGAAGTGTCCCAGAGAGGCCCTGTCTTCTTCATGGATAAAGAGAGAGGAGCAACGTATGGTGAAAGAGGACAGTGGTCATGCTGAGAAACCCACAAAGGAAAAGGACAGTGTGACCTGAGGGACCAGGGAGGACTGATGGTGAAGGGGCCAGATGTACCTGTGCCCTGGGCAGCTGCAGGGTAATAGATACCAGAAAGGAGTAGTGATTAGAGACCTAGAACAATAAATTGACTACAATTTTAAATTAAGGAATGAGGGCTTTATAAATAAATAGGTGAGAGCAAGGTATCAGTAATAAAACCTATACAATAAATCAGTGGCCACATCAAACTGACAATAAATACCACACAGTAACTTTAGTTCATACCTTTCATGATTTCCAGCAGATTCAACCCTCTGATCTTTATTCCATTCTTAGTGTTCTTCTTCTTATTCTTCTTCTTATTATTGTTATTATTATTTTGGTACTGGGGATTGAAACCACGGTGTTCTACCTCTGAGCTACATCCCAGGCCTGATTTCATTATTTCTTATTTTGAAACAGGGTCTCACTAGGTTGTGGAGAGCCTTGCTAAGTTGCTGAGGCTAGCCTTGAACCTTCAATCTTCCTGTCTCAAACTCCCAAGTACTGGGCTCACAGGTGTGGGCCACCACACCCGGCTTCTTAGTATTATTTCAAAGGAGAAACTGTCAGGGACCTGAAGTGATTTCAGGCCGAAACTTGGAGCAAGGCCAACGGGGCCAGGCTGGCTTCCACTGCCACCAGTTTGGGAGAGACAAACCAGGTAAGGTTCAGTTTCCTGACATGTAAACTGAAGATAAGAGCCTGTACCTGGACACACTGTTCAGAAGATTAAATAAAATGATGTGTGTAAAGTCCTTAGCATAAAGCCCAGTGCATGAGAGGCACTCAAATGGCAGTCATCCCTGCCTGGTGTGAGTCTGGCTTAGCAGACAATGATGAGTCGATGCTTCTTCCAATGGGGGCCTGCTACAGGCCCATAATAAATGTTTACTGACTGAATGACTGAATCAATTAAACAAAGATCCCTTCACTTCATTTACAGTGACCGTCTATGAAATCAACATGGCATTCATTTTACAGTCCAATGACACTTGGGCTTTATTTTGAGGGAAATCTGTGCCAGAAATTGCTCTTATCTACTTGATCTCAGAGAAGATGAGCAAATGGTTCTGGTCTTTTTACAGAAAAACTGCAAAGAACTGCTGGCGAGGACTTCCATAAATGTGAGAAGCCAACATGTACTTAAGAGAGTTCAGGAGGGTGTGTGTGTGTGTGTGTGCGCGCGCGCGTGTGTGTGTGTGTGTGTGTGTGAGAGAGAGAGAGAGAGAGAGAGAGAGAGAGAGAGAGAAAGAAAGAAAGAAAGAAAGAAAGAAAGAAAGAAAAAGAGAGAAAGAGAAAGAAAGAGAAAGAGAGTTACTAGGGATTGATCTGGGGCCATTCTGCCTCTGAGCTACACCCCCAGCCCTGTTTTATTTTTTACTTTGAAACAGGGTCTTACTAAGTTGCTGAAGGCCTTGCTTAGTTGCAGAGGTTGGCCTCAAACCTGCGATCCTCCTATCTTGCCCATCTAAGTATTGGGATTACAGACGTGTGTCGCCACACCTGGCTACAGGAGCTATTTTGATATAACAAATAGTGGCTGCTAGATCTGAACTTGAAGAGTTCCCTTTTTCCTTCAATAAGGGTTTCTCTGGGCCTTTACACCCTTCAATCCCCTCCCCCCTCCTACCTTCATATGGGAAAAAGGCCAAATGAAGCTTTAAAAATGGAAAGAATACATTTTTTTTATGTTTTTATTGGTGCATTGTAGTCTCACTTCACAATGAGTATCAGTTTGGTGTTAACATACATGCACACAGCTCTTGGTGTCCCTCCCCCCCGCCTCCCCCCCGCCTCCCCCCCACATGTAGCACTGAGAATGATGTTGGTATAATCTCACATATACACATTGTTTATGACAGTAATTCCATGGATTCA
>PVJS01059221.1:0-11620 GCA_004027185.1 Glis glis | reverse complement strand
AAATAAATAAATTTCTCCAGGAATAAAAAAAAAAAAAAAGGGCTGGGGTGTAGCTTAGACATAGAATGCCTCTGAGTTCAATCCTCAGTACCAAATACATATTAAGGTGAAACATACTTATACTTTTTTTGTGTGTGGTAACGGGAATTGAGCCCAGGGGCGTTCTACCTCCGAGCTATACCACCAACCCTATTATTTTAAAACAGGGTCTCACTAACTTGCTGAGGGCCTCCCTAAGTTGCTAAGGCTGGCCTCAAACTTGTGATCTTCCTGTCTCGGCTTCCCAAGTACTGGAATTACAGGCATGCACAACTGTGCCTGGCTGACATTTTATTTTGAAACAGAGTCTTGCTGAGTTGCTGAGGGTCTTGCTAAATTGCTGAGGCTGACCTTGAACCTGTGTTCCTCCTGTCTCAGTCTCCCAAGGACTGAGATTACAGATGTGCACCACAATGCTGGGCTATACTTACCCTTGAAAGATGAGAAGGAATCACTTATATAAAGTGAGAACAAGCCGGGCGTGGTGGCACACACTTGTAATCCCAGTACTTGGGAGGCTGAGACTGGAGGATCGCAGGTTCGCAGCCAGCCTCAGCTACTTAGTGAGGTCCTCCGCAAATTAGTGAGACCCTGTTTTAAAATAAAGAACAAAAAAATAGGGCTGCGAGTGTAGCTAGGAGGTAGAATGTCCCTGGGTTCAATCCCTGGTACCACAAAAATAAATAAATAAATAAATAAATAATAACAAAAACATTGACATTATAGGGAATTGCAAATTTGAAAAATTCAAAGACCTTATAAAAGGAAGGATTTGTGTATGGTAGGAACTAGGAAGCATCCAGAAAATGACAAGGGGGTCACATGGCACCAGACAAAGGTCATATTATAGCTTTGTAGGATATGGTCAGGAACAGAGTGCTTAGTGGATTACTTTTAAAAATTATGAGCAGAAAAGTTCTAAATATTTCTAGTGGTCTAGAGCTCATATTTTCAATTGTCCTTTCAAAAATGGAGTCTTTCAAGGTTGTGTGTATTTCCTACTTTCTGAACTTAATCTATGGAGGCACGGTTAATTTACTTCTCTGCCCATGCCAGTTTTGACTTAAGATAACATATTTGTTTCATCTAGGTTAATTTAAGGGATTTTAGAGCCATATCATATGTTATATGAGAAGAGAGAACGTATCTCCTTTCACAGAAACTGCTTCAATAGAATAAAAGTTAAAAATTGGGAGAATGACTTCATGTGTATGCTGTGTGAGAGTGTGTGTGTGTGTGTGTGTGTGTGTGTGTGTGTGTGTGTGTGTCTGGTACAAAGGATTGAATCCAGGGGCATTCTATCTCTGGGCTACACCCTCAGCCCTTTTTATATATTTATTTCTGTTTTGTTTTGTTTTGTTTTGTTTTGAGACAGAGTCTTTCTAGGTTGCTGAGGGTCTTGCTAAGTTGCTGAGGCTGGCCTTGAACCTGCCATCCTCCTGTCTCAGCCTCCCAAGTAGTGGGATTACAGACATGTGTTATTATTTTAAAGAAAGTAATGACTAACCTCCATCATACCAGAGCTGGTTCAAAAACCTGGAACTGAAGCTTTGCTGTAGGACAAGTTTCAATCAAACTCAACTCTCTCTATTTTCTAAACATTGTAGGTAAAGAGAACTTTTAATGAGTAAAATTAAGCCCAAACAGAATAATTCCATTGTGTTGAGGGTTGTTTTTGAAGTTTCAACAGTGATGTAATTAAAGTCAGGTTTCTGTAGGCAGCATGCGGGGAGAAAGAGAAGCAAATCTGCTGATTTGCAAGAGAGTATCTTTTTTAAAAAAGGGAAATAATTAAGATTAAAGCCATTTAAGAAGCACACACCTTTACTGCTTTAAAAAGTCAATAGAAAGGTTGACTTCTTTGAGCTTTTGAAATTAGATTCCAAAGGCCAAGGGAAGATATTAATGAAAGAAAAAATGTACAATGAAGAATAGGAAGAGTTCCCGGAATATTAAGATCTTAAAAAGACAAAACAAGAAAAGCTGGAAACTCTTGCACAGAAAACAGTGAAAATTTTATTATTTGAGGCATTGAAAATTGAGTGGAAGAATTATAAGACATGCGCGATCCCACCGATTGAGAGCAAGCATTTCCCTCAAAGAACTACACCATTTCAGTTATGTAAACTTCTTTTATTTCAGTGCAAAGTAATGCACACTTGTTTTGGTAGCTTGGGAATTTTCCAAAAGGTAGAGAGAATATGAATTTGCTATGAATTTGCTCCACACTGTTTCCAGTGAAGGACAACAACTGAAGGTTCTTGTGTTCTCCCCCGTCACCTTGTTGATGCTGAGGGGTTTGGTTGGGGCTGTTTTCCATCTCCACTTTGGTGTTCCTCTCTCCCTACATAAAATACCCGCCTGACAACTACAAACTTCCGGAAAGCCTGGCCCCCCAAGCTCCAATATAGTTTGTGATGATGCATAGTTAGAGCTTGTTAGCCAGAGTAACTTATTAGCTAGAGTGACTCCATATTTGTTACTCAGAATGACCTCAAACCTGGCCCTAAAACGGAGAAGTTGGCCTTAAAAAAATTAAACCAGGACATTGGCAGGATAGTTAATGGATTGTCGTAACAACATATTATAACTTATTGTGTTATTGTTGTCTTGCTAACCACCTATTCTTTCTTCTGTATTTTCGTTATGCTTGGCTTGCTTGGCGTACCTGAATACTATGGGAACCATAGGGGCTTCCCACCCCCTGCTGTGGAAACCTGCCACGGGAACCTCAGTTTCACCCTGAGCTTGTATTGTATCTTACCCTATGTAAGAAAATGCTGGAAGGCAGTCAAGTACTGCACTTGGCTCTCATGCCTGTGTCGTCTTACTGGCCAGTAATAAAGACTCTCATTCAACACCTTTGGTGGTCTGATTGGTCCTGACTGGGACGTTACCTCGCAACAAGTTCATGTAGGACACAGAACCATCTGCTTAAAAGAACGTCTGTGGCAAGACACTTTGAGTGTTAATAACTAAATGGATTGTTCCTAACCCTCATATCTAGAGATAACCACTATTAATCATTAATCTCTCTACTTCCTTTCTTTTTTCTCCTTTTTTTTTTGTACTGGGGATTGAACCCAGGGGCATTCTACCTCTGAGCTACATACCCCAGCCCTATTTTATTTTTTATTTGGAAACATGGTCTAAGTTGCTGAGGGTGTCACTACGTTGATGATACTAGCCTTGAACCTGTCAACTTCCCAGGTCCTGGCATTACAGGTGTGTGCCACCATACCTGGCTACTTATTTCTTCTTGATGATTTTCTACATCCTTCACACACTGTTCTTCAGAAATGTTTATCAGTTTACGTTCCTACCAAAAGCACCTAACAGGCTGTGTTTCACTACAGCTCCATTAAGAATATTCTTTTAAGCATTATTTATGCTTTCTCAATTTAAAAGGTAAAAGTGGCATGTTTTTAATGTTTTAATGTGCATTTTATTGTTATTCAAGTAGTAATTTTTTTAATGATGGTTTACTGTTCTCCCCTTTTGTTCTATGTAGTCTACTTTTTAAAGACTTTTTAATTTTTCTCCTGTTTTATAAGATCTATTTATGTATGAAGGGTGTTAATGCTTTAAAATTTTTTTGTTGATTAACTTTTAATTTGCTTTCAGTGTTTTATTACGTGGAAAGATCTTCAGACATTAATTTTTTAATGACTTCTTTTAAACTGCCTTTGGATGGCTGAACATAGTCTCCAATCTATTAAATATTTATGCATTGGCCTCTTAGATCTTTTTGTAGCTTCATTGTTTTACAGTTAATTCCTTTCATTTATGAATGTATTTATTACACAGATATTAAATAAATAAATCCAAAAAAAATCTAAGTCTTGGAGAAAATATGAAGTTTCCCTTCTTTCTCCCTACATTTTCCCCTTTCAAAGTCATAAACAAAGTTATCATATTGATGCATTCAATAATTAATTTTATAAGCATTTGTACATATACATGCCCATATGTATACAACAAATATTGTTTTACATAAATGATGTGTTATATGCTTTCTTTCCTTGCTTTCAAATTTAAGCAAAGTTTTATATATATTTCCCTGTGATGCAATATAAAGCATGTTCATATTTTTATAGCTGCATAGTATTCTATAATATAGATGTATTATAAATTTAAAAAAGGAATTATATAATTCTAAGTACATCCATATATATATATGTGTGTGTGTGTGTGTGTATATATATTACATTAAAGGACATTTACATTGCTTCAATTTGTTTTTGTTGAAGATGAATAGATGAATCTTTTTCTCATGGATATTGTTTATTCACATCTTTGGATTGTATATGAATGTTTCCTAATTCAGGATCATAAATTTGGAATTGCTAGCCTGGCACAGTGGCACATGCCTCTAATCCCAGTACTTGGGAAGCTGAGACAGGAGGAGTGCAGCTTCGAGGCCAGTGTGCAGTAACCTAGGGAGACCCTGTTTCAAAATAAAATAGGGCTGGGGGTTTAGCTCAGAGGTAGAATGCCCTTGGGTTCTATTCTTAGTAACACACACACACACACACACACACACACACACTTGAAAAAAGGAAAAGGAAGGAAGGAAGGAAGGAAGGAAGGAAGGAAGGAAGGAAGGAAAGAAAACGAAAGAAAGAGAAAGAAAGAAAGAAAGAAAGAAAGAAAGAAAGGAAGGAAGGAAGGAAGGAAGGAAGGAAGGAAGGAAGGAAAGAAGGAAAGAAAGAAAAAGAAAGAAAGAAAGAAAGAAAGAAAGAAAGAAAGGAAGGAAGGAAGGAAGGAAGGAAGGAAGGAAGGAAAGAAGGAAAGAAAGAAAAAGAAAGAAAGAAAGAAAGAAAGAAAGAAAGAAAGGAAGGAAGGAAGGAAGGAAGGAAGGAAGGAAGGAAGGAAAGAAGGAAAGAAAGAAAAAGAAAGAAAGAAAGAAAGAAAGGAAGGAAGGAAGGAAGGAAGGAAGGAAGGAAGGAAGGAAAGAAGGAAAGAAAGAAAAAGAAAGAAAGAAAGAAAGAAAGAAAGAAAGAAAGAAAGAAAGAAAGAAAGAGAACGAACAAACTGGAATTGCTATGCCAAATGGAAAGCATATTTTAAGTTTTGAAGTACATTGCTTATTTGCCTTCCAGGGAAAATGTAATAAGCTACTCTCCCACTACTCTATTCACGTCTCCTGGCCACCATGCATTTTGTCAGACTAAAAATGATTGCCAATCTGATGAGTGGGAACTACTGTACCATTGTTTTATTGAATTCATCATTTGTGTTTGTAATCATCTGCCCACATGTATTTGTAGTTTATTGTAGTAATCATGATGTATAACAAACCACCACAAAACTCAGTGGATTAAAGAAAACTATCATTTATTTAGCTTACAGCCCTGGGGTGGCTGAGTGAGTTTTGAGTGTGGGTTCACTCTGGCATCTGCAGTCACCGGCTGGTTGGTGAAGAGGTTTTGCTAACTTAGCCTGTGCTGTCTCGCCTGCCCGAGGGTTGGTTGGCTATCACCTGCTCAGGAGAGTCATCGGGTGTGATGACTAGGCTGAATTCACTTTGCTCTTTAAACCTCATCCTCTCAAAGGCTTTTCCAGGGTGTTTTCATAGAGGAAGCCTAGAAAATGGAAATTCTTTGGCAATTTTTTCAATCCTCTAGTGATGCCCTGTTTGTTAACAACTCATTGACCAAGCAAAATTGTATAGTTGAGTCCAGAAACAAGACAGGAGGCTGGAGTGTGGATGCACATGGCCCTGCCCTTGTGGAGAGTACAGCAAAATTACACAACACAGGATGTGAATGCAGGGGGTAAAAAAAAAAATCAGGGCCACTTAAAATCCTGTATACCATATCATGTTTCTAATGGCGTGTCTGTTTTCTTGTTGATTTTTAAGATTTATTTGTGTTTTTACGCCCAGCATAAAACAACAGTTGTAAGTTAATAATAATAAAAAAAGACAAACTCTATCCCTCTCCTCAAACACAAAAGATTGTCAAAAAGTTTGACCAGACACCTCACCAATGGAGATATCCAAATGATCAATAAGTGCATTAAAAAGTGTTCAACATTATTACTTACTTGGGAGATACGAATTAAAGCCACAATAACAAACCACACCAGAATGTTGACAGGAATGTTCAGCAAAAGGAACTTCTGTGCATTGCTATTGAAAATGGTTTACCACTTTGGAAAACGAGCAGTTTCTCCTAAAGTTAAATAAATATCTCTCCTGTAATCCAATAATAATACCCCAAGGCATGTATCCAAGATAAATTAGTGCACATGTCCACAAAATAACTGCAGAATGTTCGTCATAGACCTATTCCTATTAGCCAAACACTTAAAGAACCCAAATGTTCACTAATAGGAGAGTGGAAAAACATGTTAGGGTTAATTCACACCAGTAACTACTACCTAGCAATGAAAGAAATGGGTTTTCAACATGAAACCCTGTAGATGAATTTCTCTGTGTTCTGGGAAGGAAGACAGACTCAAAAGTGCATGTGTTTTACTAGAATCTTCTAGCTGTTACATAAAAAAATTTCCAAAGGCAGTATAAAACAAAATTATAAAACCATCTATTTTTACAATGTAGCTGCAAAAAATATTTGCATCCAAATGTCAAGAAAAATCAAAACTCTACAAAATATACCCAGAAATAATTAAAACAATAAATCATGACCAAATTAATTCCAAGAATGTAGGTGTAGTTTAATGTCTGAAAAGAATACATTAGGTGGATGGATTTATCATAAAAGTTACCAATGGTACACAAGATGTATGATTTTATTTATCTGAAGTTCCAGAAAAATAAAAAATAACACATTGTGATCGAAGTCAGAATAGTAGTTAACCAAGGTTGTGAGCTACAGCCCAAGGGAAACTTCTGGTAAATACCTCATGATTCTACATGAGAGCTTATAAGCAACTCCTAAACTTTTGGACTTTACGACCTGTTCACAGTCTTATAAATTATTGAGGATTCTAAAGATCCATTTTTTATGTTGGTTATATCTATCTATATTTGTCATAATAGAAATTAAAGCTGAGATTCTACAAATTTAATTCATTTTAAAATAAAGATAAACTCAGTGCATGCACACAACTCCTTTTATGTAAAATAACTTTATTTTCTAAAATGAAAAGTTATAAGAAGCTTCATTTTGTTTCCTCACATTTAAATATTGGATATTGTCTTAAGGTTTATAAAACTGTTTGTTTTTCTTATTCTAAGAGTTATTGTCAGAAGTGATTACATTAGTTTTATGTGATACTCTTTTTTTTTTTTTGGTGGTGGTGCTGGGGATTGAACACAGGGGCATTCTATCTCTGAGCTACACCCCCAGCCTGATTTATTTTTTATGGGGAAATAGGGTCTCAGTTGCTTAGAGCTTTGCTAAGTTGCTGAGACTGGACTTGAACCTGTGATCCTCCTATCTCAGCCTGCCAATTACTGGGATTACAAGTGTGTGTCACCACACCCAACTACATGATACTCTGAAAACTTTACAAGATGACAACTTTTTAAAATTTCAGATATTAACACTTCCATTCTTAGAATTAACATTGATTGGTCATGGCTTTTTGTTGCTTTAATGAATTTCTGGGTTTATTTTACTGAGTTTTGATTTCTTGAGATTTTGATGCAAATAATTTAGCATCTCTATTATAAAATACAGGGCTTTATAATTTTCTTTATGTGGTACTGCCTTTGTAATATTTTTATATCAATGTTATCTACTCTCAATAAAACAAATTAGATTTTCATTTTTAAATGTGCTGAAACAATTTATGTAGCAGCAAGGGAATTTGCTGTCTCTTAAAAATTTGAAATAAAGTATGTATGCAATAGCTTCTACCTGGTGACTTTATTGAAGTGATACTTTTTTCATGTGCTTTAAGATTAGTTATTTTTTACTTCCTAGGTTTTTAGAATTTTTGCTATATGCTATAGATTTTTATGTAATCAAACTTTGTATCTTTTCTTCTATGCATTTTTTGCAAATGAGTTTTATACTTAGCTATGGTATATATACATAAATGTATTTTTACCTTTTAAAATCAAGAATGGAGTCAATGTTAATTTGTTTCTAGTATCATATTTTAACATAAATACCTATTTTTTATTACCCTGCACTCTCAAGATATACATCATCTAAATTTTTTGTTGCTGTTATTACTAGAGGTTGAACCCAGGGGCACTCTATCTTTGAGCTACGCCTCCAGCCTTTTTTGTTTTTTGGTTTGAAACAGGGTCTCGCTAAGTTGCTGAGAGTCAAGCTAAATTGCAATTGCTGAGGTTGGTTTTGAACCTGTGATCCTCCTGTTTCAGCCTCCCAAGTGCTGGGATTACAGGTGTGTGCCAAAACACCCAGCTGCCTCATCTAACTTTTGATAAAAACTTTATCTGAAAATTCACCAGATTTGTATTTTTACTATGAACATCTCTGAGAGGGGGGTGGGGTGAGACAGAGAGATAGAGAGAGAGAGAGAGGGAGCGAGAGAGAGAGAGAGAGAGAGAGAGGCTTAGAGACCTACCTTTGGTTAAATGATCAAGATGGAGCTTCTATTTTTTCTTCTTTGTTCATATTATGCTTTAGATTATAAAACTCAATCCTATTACAGTATAATTCTTGGAATATTTGGAGTGTTTTTTTATCACTTCAATATCCCATTGTTTGAAACTTGTATTTTACATAGTCTTCATATTAGGAACTTTATTATTATTATTTTTTTGGCAGTACCGGGGATTGAACCCAGGGGCGTTCTACCTCCGCGCTACACCCCTGGCCCTAGTTTTTATACTTTTTTTGAAACCGGGTCTCACGAAGTTGCGGAGGGCCTCACTAAGGAGAGAGAGAGAGAGAGAAACAGGGAGAGAGAGAGAGAGAGAAAGAGAGAGCTGAGGTTGGCCGCGAACCCGGATCCTCCGGTTTCCGCCTCCCAGAGTACTAGGATTACAAGCGTGCGCCACCACACCCGGCTGGAACTTTATTATTCTTAGTTCACTGATGAAAGAAACATGCAACACATCAGCTATCGAATGGGGCAGGCTTCTGACTAAATTATCTTGTCCAGGTGTTGCTGGAGACCCCACATGCATTGGCTTAATCAACTGCTACGTGAAGTCATATAGTAAAACAGCAATACAATGGCAGAATAACAGATGGATAATCTATTAACAGGACCATCAGAGACCAAATCATGAGTGCCAGTGACACAGTGGTGCTGATCCTGAGTTGGATCAGTGCTGAGAAAAACAGAACTTCAAGTTTTATCTCCGCCACAGAGTCAGGGTTCAGACAAGTAGAGTGTCCGTATCCCAAACTGGGAAAATCTCGCAAGATAGTCTAGAACCTGAGGAGCTATAATTGTGTAGATGTCATTACTGAAGTGAAATACTTGAGGAGTTCCTTTCTCACTCATAAAGAAGTAAGGCTGAAGCCAGGCACAGTGGCACACATCTGCAATCCCAGTACTTGGGAGGCTGAGACAAGAGGACCCCAGGTTTAAGGCTAGCCTCTACAACTTAGTGAGACCCTGCTTCAGAATAAAACTCAAAGAGAGAAAGGGGTAGAGCCTGAAAGTGGAATGCTGGGTTCAATCCCCAGCAGCACCACCAAAGTGAAAGGAAGAAGAAAGAGAAAGAAAGAAAGAAAGAAAGAAAGAAAGAAAGAAAGAAAGAAGGAAGGGAGGGAGGGAGGGAGGAAGGAAAGAAAGAGAGAGAGAGAGAGAGAGAGAGAGAGAGAGAGAGAGAAAGAAAGAAAGAAAGAAAGAAAGAAAGAAAGAAAGAAAGAAAGAAAGAAAAGAAAGAAAGAAAGGGAAAGAAAGAAAGAAACCAAATGGATAGTGCTGGTATAGCAGAGGTATTTAGAGTAATGATTTGGCATCAGATAGAGCTTGATGAGGAGTCATATATTTTGCTAATAGGGTGACTCTGGGCATTACCTAACCTCAATTTACATGCTTAACTAATATCGACCTTGTAGAGCTATGAATGATGCATGCTAGAGCATGGGTGTAACACACTTATTGAAGGATGGTTGGCTAATTAGTGTCCCACCAGTGGTAGTTTTATTATTCTAATAGGAAAAAACACAACTAAATTAGAAGTTCTGAAGTGAGAAAGAACTCTGACACTCATCTCTGAATTTCTTTTAGAAGACTTTTTTTTTCTGGTACTGGGAATTGAACCCAGGGGTATTTTATCTCTGAGCTACACTCTCAGACCTTTTTATTTTTTATTTTTGTTTTGAAACAGGGTCTCGTTAGGTTGTGAGCATTTCACTACTTGCTGAGGTTGTCCGTGAACCTGTGATTGTCCTGTCTCAGCCTCCCAAGTACTGGGATTACAGGTGTGCACCACCATGCCAAGCTACATAAAATGACTCTTACAGGATTTTTGCTATTTGATATACACCACTGAAACTACTCTTGTGAGTAACTCATTGAAGATTTTTTTCTTTAATTTTTTTATTAGACTTTACTTTTAAGAGCAGTTTGAGGTTCACAGAAAAATTGGACAGAAACTACAGTGATTTCTATATAACCCTTTGCTCCTCTCCCATTCGTCACCTCCCGCATTATTAACATCTCTCATCATGAGAGTGGTACATGTGTTAAAACGGGTGAACCTACACTATGTCATTATCTCCCAAAGTTCAAATTTGCCATTAAGATTGATTCTTAGTGTTATACTTTCTAGGTGTTTTGATACATGTATAATGAAATGTATCTACCATACAGAATAGTTTAACTCTCCCTCCTAAAAAAAACAAAAATCTGCAATTCTTTGCCTGTTTATCACTCTCCACAAGTCATTTTACTGTCATCAGAATGTTGCCTTTTCCAGAATGCCCTCTAGTTAGAATTGTATATATGTAGCCTTTTCAGGTCAGCTTCTTTCACTGGAGAACATGCACTTAAGTTTTCTCATGGCTTTTCATGACTTGATAGCTCATTTCTTTTTAATGCTGCATAATATTCCATTGTCTGGACATACCACAGTTTATCCATTTACCTACCAAAGAGTATATTGGTTGCTACCAAGTTTAGACAATTATGAATAAAGCTGCTACAAACATCCATGTGCAGACTTTTGTGTGGACATAAGTTTTAATGTATTTGGGTAAATTCCAAGGAGCATGATTGATGGATCCCATATTAATAGTGTGTTTCATTTTATAAGAAACTGACAAATTATCTTCAAAAGAGGCTGTGCCACTTTTCGTTACCACCAATAACAAATATTCCACATCCTTACCAGCACGGGCTATTGTCATTGTTTTAGATTTTGGTCGTTCCATTAGATGTGTAGTGGCATCACATTGCTTTAATTTGCAACTCCTAAATGACAAAATGAGCAATGTTTCATGTGCTTATTTACATATAAAGATGTTTTGTGTTTGTTGAGGTGTCTGTGCCAATCTTTTGCCCATTTTCTAATAATGTTCTATTTTTTGCTGTTGAGTTTTAAGAGTTCTTTGAATATTTTGGATAGCTCCTTTCTCAGATAGATCTTTGCAGATATTTTCTCCAAGTCTGTGACTTCTTCCTTCCTTCCTTCCTTCCTTCCTTCCTTCCTTCCTTCCTTCCTTCCTTCCTTCCTCCC